>JAWZYT010004337.1:0-55000 GCA_034508575.1 Petrolisthes manimaculis
CACAGTGTTTAAGTTCATGTCTGTTTTTGCAAATACAGTATAGTACACACACAAGCAAGCACGTGTATGCTCTGGTGCGTGTATATATAAGTATAGATTTATTCAGTTTAGTCAGGACGCGTGCAGTTATTTCTGTATTCTTGGTAGTATTCTTATTTTAACATTCATTACATTTATACCGAGGAACTGCCAAGACAAACTACTCAAAATTAGAAGCTACTAAGAATAACTGCAAAAATACAGACACACGTCACGATACACTCATGTTTGATACATTGTTCCGTCTTAATCAGCATAGAGATGGTAGCACATATTACACACACACACACACACACACACACACACACACACACACACACACACACACACACACACACACACACACACACACACACACACACACACACACACACACATTTTTCACGAAGAACCACACACACACACACACACACACACACACACACACACACACACACACACACACACACACACACACACACACACACACACACTTACACCTACACACACACACACACACACACGTCACTCATGTCCCTCCACTCGCTAATTTCTTGAGCCACATCACCCTCGCAAGACCCGAAATCAGTGAAGCACCTAATTTCAGTGCATCCCCCTCATCGTTAATGCATTTCCCTCACGCCGTGTTCAGCCTTCCAACACGCTCATTCTCCTTCACACTCACTCACTCACTCACTCACTCACTCACTCCTCTGTTGGAGTTTTCTCTTTTCTCTATAAAGGTGTCGTCGAAATTAATGTCTGTGTGTGTGTGTGTACGTACGTGTGTGTAAGTACGTGAGTGTGTGTGTGTGTATTTGTATGTGTGTGTGTGTGTGTGTGTGTGTGTGTGTGTGTGTGTGTGTGTGTGTGTGTGTGTGTGTGTGTTTCATTAGCTAGTATGAGCCCATTTCTATGTTCCTATGTTATGTGTTGTTTCTATGTATATATATATATATTTAAATACAAATATATCAATAAATGAACAACAAATATTCAATCAAACACGAGACTTCTTTTCTCCTCCCTCAGCCAATCACACCCTTCTGTTATTCCTCATAATATTTCTAACTTTACACAATATTAGGCTCACAATATTTCTTCTGTTATTCCTCATAATATTTCTAACTTTACACAATATTAGACTCACAATATTTTTTCTGTCACTCCTCATAATATTTCTAACTCTACACAACTTTAGGCTCACAATATTTCTTCTGTTATTCCTCATAATATTTCTAACTTTACACAACTTTAGGCTCACAATATTTCTTCTGTCATTCCTCATAATATTTCTAACTCTACACAACTTTAGGCTCACAATATTTCTTCTGTTATTCCTCATATTATTTCTAACTCTACACAACTTTAGGCTCACAATATTTCATGGGTGTTACAGAGCATTTTCCCCTTCGCAAAGTCACTATTCCACCCTTCCTAGATCGCATCAATATTTCCTACTTTTTCGTCTCGCAACATCACAACTTTGTAGTAATTCATAACCATACCTGTGTCCCCTTTAGCACTGACCTCCCTCCCACTGCCCTCTCTCTTCCTCTCTCTCTCTCTCTCTCTCTCTCTCTTCTCTCTCTCTCTCTCTCTCTCTCTCTCTCTCTCTCTCTCTCTCTCTCTCTCTCTTTCTCTTTCTCTCTCTCTCTTTATATATATTTTATCCCCTCTCTTCATTCTTTTCTCTCGTTTTTTTTTTTTTTTTGCTCTTCTTTTGCTCTTTCATTTCTTCCCCATTTATCTTTGCTCTTACTAGTTTCTCTCAATTTTTTTCCCTCTCTTCTTATCTTTCTTTTTACTTATACCATCCTTTGTCGTTTTGTTGTTCCATTATATTTTGTTCACTCCTCTCTTCCTTATTTCTCTGGTATCCCTTTCTGTCCTTTCTTCTTTCCCACATAATCATACTTCATTTCCTTTTAATCTCCTTCCCTTCCCTCTTTCCTCTCACTATTTCTCTTCTCTCTTTTCTTGCTCAACACTATCCCTCTCCCCTTCTCTTCTTTTTCTCTTGACCTTGAACAATACTCTTCCCTCTCTTCTTTTTTTCTCTGTTCTATTTCACCTCATCCATATATCATCTTTCAATTCACTAGCATCATTTCATCTATATTCTCTCCTTTTTCCTTTCTTCCTTCTCTCCTCACTTTTTTTTTAATCTCCATTCTCTTCAACCTTCATCCTTTTTGTTCCACCTTTACACTCATGCCATCTTCTCATCTTATCTCTATCACCATCCTATCTCCCCTTCCCTCCACCTCCTTGTCTCTCTTCCTCCATCCACTATCTTTACTTCGATCTCTTCTACACCTCTCATTCCTCCTGTCTCGTCCCTCATCCTTCCTTACCTTTCCTGTCCTACCATCGAATCTCTCCCTTCCCTTTTCCTTTTCCTCTACCCACAAATTTCCACTCTCCACAGTACCTTTCTCATCTCCCTCTTTCTCTCACCTTTTCAGTATCTCTTCCTTCATTCCTCTCTGTACTTCCTTTGTCCACCAGATTTTCTCTCCACTCTCACTTACATCGCCTCCAGTTCCCCCTCTTCACTCTCCTTTTCCTACTTTCCCTTTCTCCTTCCACCCATCATCTCTTCTAATTTAGAGTAAACCAAACTTCCTTTTCCTCTCTTTTTCTCTTTGTCCTCTCTCTCTCTCTATCTACCCATCTCCCGTCCTTCCTCCCTTCCTCTTCCACTTACTCCACTCATCAGATTTTCCACTCCTGTCTATCTTTCTCCTCTTCCCTTTCACATTATTCTCTATCCTGCACCACCACCTTCTCTCCAACATCCCTTCATTCTGTCCTCTCCCTTTCTCTCCAACCAGCAGCTTTCCTCTTTCCCCCTCTCCCTACTGGCCCTGTACTGTGTCCTCTCTCTCTCCCACTCTATCCTCTCTCCCTCCACCCTCCCCCCCCCCCCCCCGCCAGCTCTCGCCCCCTTGCTTACCCACCTAATAACATGCTAATGCAATCCTGTCAACTTTTTAATACAATCTTCGCCCAAATTACAGCTTCATAAAGAGCGCTATGACGGCGGCGCGCCAGGCCATTGCTGCTTCATTAGGGGACTTACGCACGCGGTGATGTAAGAGTGTGTGTGTGTGTCTGTGTGTGTATGTCTGTGTGTGTTTGGATGGGGTGTGAGAGTGTGGGCGTGTGAATATGCGTTTGTTTGTGTCTGTGTGTGTGTGTGTCTCTGTATGTGTGTTTGGATGGAGTGTGAGGGTGTGGGCGTGTGAATGTGCGTTTGTTCGTGTATGTGAGTGTGTAATCTTGCTTGGAGGTGTGTGTATACATTTGTCCCTGTATGTGTGAATATAATTTATACGTGTGCGTGTGGGGAGTGTGTGCACTTAAAATTAATAAGGGTGTATATATACGACTGAAAATACACTGTATACCAAAACTTCGGTATATACAGTATATTTCATCGTATTTTGCCTATAGGTGAGTGAGTGTGTACGTGTGTGTGCTTTAATGTCCAGGCACCGGCTAGTGTGTGTGTGTGTGTGTGTGTGTGTGTGTGTATGTCCAGTATGTATACCTGGAACTGCTTTATGGCTCGGGGTTATTGTGTATGCAGCAGCAAGTATTTATCATGATTGTGTCTGATAACAGAGTCGTGTGCTTGCTAACTTTGTCCTGGTATGTATGTATGTGTGTGTGTGTAGAGGTGAATCGGTGGGGTTTGTCGGCAGTGCTTTGTGTGTGTGTGTGTGTGTGTGTGTGTGTGTGTGTGTGTGTGTGTGTGTGTGTGTGTGTGTGTGTGTGAAGGTTCATATTATAAACTATTTTATCTGTATTGTACTTACGACAGTAGGTGTTCCATAAAATATACACACAATCACGCACACATACACACACACACACACACACACTGCAAATATTGAAAGACAAATTTGCTGTAGTTCTTACGTGCGTCTGACTAAGGTGAACATATACTACTGAAACACATTATTGTAATATTATTTCATCACCAGATTATAACCATTACCATTCCTACCATTACCACCATCACCACCACCACCAATATTGCCACCAAAGCTAAGACTAACACCACCAATAATAATAATAATAATCAACAACCCAGAGCACTAATATACTCCTCACCCACCACCACTACCAACAACGATATGAACACCCAATATTTCCCACGAGCAAACTGCACGATCCTTGACCACACACCATCACTACAAAAAAAAGAGGAGAGAGAATAAAAAAATCAAAAGTACTCTTCATCCCTGCCGTCATCATTATTGCCAGTAATGTGCTGTGGCCACCAAACACAGACCGGCCAGGCCATGATTAAACTATTGGCCACTTTAATATTTTTCCTCACTTATTT
Source organism: Petrolisthes manimaculis (assembly GCA_034508575.1). Lineage (NCBI taxonomy): Eukaryota > Metazoa > Arthropoda > Malacostraca > Decapoda > Porcellanidae > Petrolisthes > Petrolisthes manimaculis. The sequence continues at coordinate 4,376 of JAWZYT010004337.1, forward strand.
TTTTTTCGGTCGACCCTCTGGCGTCCTACATATCCAGACCAATTTTAAAGTGGAGTTCAAACGGTGGTCTGAACTCCAGGGTCCCCGGCTTTACCGCGGCTTAACTCTGTAATTCTTTTTCATTATCCTGTAATAACTAATGCGACGAAATTATTTGATGTGGGGGATGAGCAGACAAGGGGTACAAAAAGGTAGCTGCTCACTCACTCTCTCTCACGCTCTCTCTCTCACACTCGCTCTCTCTCTCTCTGCCAGGTTAAGCGGGAGGGTCACTGAAGCTTGGTAATTTTTTTATCAAGCCACTTTCAGGCCAAACTCATTAATTGGTCTTTATTTAATGGGTGAGTGTTAGTGGTGTTGGAGCGCTGCTGACTTGGCACCTCGGATGGCTCAGTGAGGGTACTTAAGTCCTCTTTACTGGAGGCTGGTGTGTGTGTGTGTGTGTGTGTGTGTGTGTGTGTGTGTGTGTGTGTGTGTGTGTTATTTCTGCTTTGCTTGTATGTAATTCGTGCTACACAAATGTGAGTATGTAGAGAGGATATTAGGATGCATTCGAATTGAGCAGTACTGTGAAAGTATGTGTTAGATGTGTATGTTGAAATAAACTCAGTATTTGTTTTATATTCCGTATGATACTGTGTGTAGAAACTGTATATATAAGCATTTGAAAATATAACTAGCCTGACTATGTGTATATCAATATACAATATAAGATAAAAAGAATATAATATAACGGATGATTCATGAGTAGACGACTAATAAAATGTAAGCTTTTTATTAAATTATTCTAAAGCACTCAAATTCACTCTTGTGCTTGAGTGTGTGTGCGAAAGGTACCATGCGTGTGTGTGTATATATGTGTTTGTCAGTGTGCGTGTCAGTGTGCGTGTCAGTGTCCTCCTCGGCTGGGGACCTAAGTGGAAGGTTTTTAATCCACTTAAGGGACCCTGTGATGTAGTCAGAAAATTGAAGTTAAATGAGTCCTTCAAATATTGCCACGAAACACCACCACCTATATGGAAGGAGCTTGTTTCGTGGCATAGTCAGGAGGAATAAGAAGCTTCCAATTCTCACGCAAGATCACAGGGTCCTTAAGCAAGACTCGCGGTCCTCACAATCATAAACACGGGATCATAAACCTTCTGAAGAAACGACTGCTGCCTGACATTAGACTGTACAGACACGCGTAGGTTGTATTGTCAGGTGAGGAAGAAATGAAACAGAATCACGTATACCCTTGTAATAGTAACACACGTTTTCTAAGTAGTATCTATTACCAGGTCTCAGTATTCTTAAAGCACCACTGAAATTGCATAAATTATCATTATTACTATCATTAGTTACTACTACTCCTACTACTACTACTACTACTACTACTACTACTACTACTACTACAACTACTATTACAATAATAATAATAACAATAACAATAACAATAATAATAACAATAATAATAATAATAATAAACAGGAAAATAGGAGCCCATCATATTGCTAAAGGAGTGAGTTAATATTTAAGGTCCAGACAAAGAGAGAATGATTGAAGGAAGGAAAGAAGGAAGAAATTAGGGAAGATTGGAAGGAGAGAAGAAGGAAGGAAGGATAGGAGAAAAGAAAAGAGAAAAGAAAGGAAAAGTGTAGGAGGGAAGAAAGGGTGGATAAAAGGAAGGATGAAAGAAAAATGAAAGGAGAGAAGTAGAGGAGGGAAGAAAGGGTGGATAATAGGAAGGAATAAAGAAATAAAAAAATATATGAAAGAAGAAACGACAAATGGGTAGAAGAAAGGGGAAATTGAAGAAGGAAGGATAGACGTAAGGAAGGATGAAGAAAGGGAAGAAGGAAGGAAAGAATATTTGGAAGGAAATAATAATGAAAGAAGGAAGAAAGGGTGAAAGAAAAGATGGAAAGAGGGAAGAACGGAAGGAAGGAAGGGAAAGAAAGAAAGAATGACTAGAGAAGAACGGAAGGGAATAAGGGAGAAAGGAAGGAATGAAGTATGGGACGAGAATGAAGGAAGGGAAAAGAAAAAAAAGTCAGGGTGGTGGGCCCTCCTCCTCCTCCTACTCCTACTCCTCCTCCTACTCCTCCTACTCCTCCTACTCCTCCTCCTCCTCCCCCTCCTCCTCCTCCTCCCACTCCTCCTCCTACTCCCCCTCTTCCTCCTCGTATACTCCTACTCCTCCTACTCCTCCTCCTTCTCCTAGGGTTCAGCAGCTGAGTCACCCACCTCCCAGACACCTTAATTAATAATGTAATGCAAACTTTACTTTAATTAATCTACCTCATGCTGTGGTGGCGAGGCAATTATATGCTAATGATGTCAATTTTTGTGAGGCGTAATTAATCTTTCATCGCGGCGGTCGGTAAATGGAACCTGGCAGCGACTCGGGGCTCCTCCTCTTCTTAATGTACTAATCTGCATTTTTTGGGGGTCCGATGCAATTATAGCGTAATGGCTAAAGATGAGATTTGAGGCTGCATCTAATAAAGGGGCCCACCAAAGCTCACAGCACAGATTAATCAAAGTGTTTTCATCTCTCTCTCTCTCTCTCTCTCTCTCTCTCTCTCTCTCTCTCTCTCTCTCTCTCTCTCTCGTATCCCCACCTACCTACTTCCCTACCCCTCCCCCCCTCCTTCCTTTCCTTCTCACTTGTGTGTGTGTGAGTGTGTGTGTGCTAGTTTGTTTGTATGTGTGTGCTACTTTGTTTGTTTATGTGTGCTAGTTAGCGGGTGTGTTTGTGTTTGTGTGTGTGTGCTAGTTAGTGTGTGTTTTTGTGTTTGCGTTAGTGTGTGTGTGTGTGGGGGGGTGTCCTTAGTCTCTTTGTTATTATCATCCTTTCTCTTATGTGTTCCCTTCTGCTTTGGTTGGTTTGTGTTTCTCTCACTCAACGTTTGTTCTTTTTCCTCTTCCTTGGTAGACTTCTTTTCACTATCTACATTTTTCTTCTTTACGTTATAATTTCATTCCTACACTTCTCATTTCCTTTCTTCTATATCACTTTCCGTTGCTTTCCTTATCTTGCGTTCCTTACTCTCCTTCCCTCATCTCTCTCTCTCTCTCTCTCTCTCTCTCTCTCTTTCTCTCTCTCTCTCTCTCTCTCTCTCTCTCTCTCTCTCCTTCATCACAATCTTCTTTCTCTCATCACTCCGCCCGGCACTGCATTTCCTTATTTGTCAATATAATGTGATAAATTCGGTCATATATTCCAACTTAATGGCCTTCTCCCCCTTCACAAGAGCCACTCGGAGGGTAAAAATGCACACTCGACGCCACATCAAACCAAACACGAAAACGTTCCCTCAACATAATATGAATTGCCAGGACGTTTTCGAGTGTTACAACCTTCCCAAATTCACGTTAAATATATTGTAGGGAACGCTTAGAGCTTGTATATAGATAGTGTTTTGGTTACCAAGATCATCAGTTAACGTCAACAGCCATAAGACATGACAACACAGAAAACATTATTCACATTAGTTTCTGCTACGGAGTGACACTGAGATGATTGAATACCGTAAGGTCAAAGTGGTTTAATTATCTCAGTATAAGTAGAACCTGACTTACAACTGCTTCCCAATATAGAAAAGTAAGATCGTAACAAGATATTAAGATTTATATATTCATTCCTGAACGACTGAACTTCATTCTGAAACTACAAAAATTTTGGATATCGCCAACTGTAATATATGTTGAAACACATTTTTTTATTCTGACATAAACTGCATCATTTGCATTAGAACTTGGAGTTTTCATGTTTATACTTTAACTTTTTTGCTGCAAAATATGAAATGACAAACCGCCTTCAGGAGTCACCCAGACGCTACTCAGTTTATGGCCGAAAGTGCATGCTTTCTGGCAGCAATTTTCGTCCATAAATCACCCTCGTCAAATAAGCTCCAGCCATTAACTTGATTTAAGCCACATTAACTGGTCCGTGCTTAGACGTGGCCCCAGTTGATTTCATTTGCATCAATGACTCACCGACCTCTGCTGACCTCACACTAACATTTTTACTGGTGGCTTAATCGCTGTGGCCCTCGTCGAACATGTCTCTGATAATTCTCCTCAATGTGTGGCTACTGTAAAATCGGACGGGTTAGTAAAGTTTTGCTGAATTTGGTGAATTTACTTTTTTCAGACTGGGGATTTAATAGACTTTTAAACATGGGCTTAGTAAGCTTGGTTACGTAAAACTCGGGAAAGTAGAAAGTAGTTCAAAATAGAATAAAATTAATGTATTACCCTTGCCAACTAGAATCAACTTAGGATTTGTGTTGCATTGTATAGAATCTATTATCTTCTATGTTTCTGCTACAACAAAACTTGAAGGTTTTGACATTTAGAGAACAAGAGGAAGAAAATATAATAACTATCTGGTTCACTAACCAACAAATAATCAAACAAAGAAACAAACAAGAGTGAAAATATATAGTTTTGCAAACCCGCTTACGAAAATAAGAAGGATGTTAGATTACGTCAGGATCGATACAGTCGCTCTCACTTTCATCTTTAACATACGCGGTTTTGGAGTAAAGTGTCAGAGCTGTAATCAGTCAGAAGTACTTGACTCTCATACTCTGGAATATTAGACAGGGATACTTAGTTCTTGTTTGATTTTTTTTTTTTTTTACTATATTTTAGTTTTTAATTTTGCAACCTCTTCAAAAACAAGAAGTGGTATGTCACAGCTTCTACTGGCCTGACCCTCTATATATCCTATCCCTTCCCATAGCTCGCTGGCCACGGCATCCAGTCACTAGTCTATCGGAATTTCATTATCAATTTTCAGTGTTTTCGAATCTATTGACATGTCACCAAAATCCTCAAATTAATTGGTCATCACGATATCGGTGTTCCACTCCATTCACTAAAACTGAGGCTGTGTTCACTAACATTTCACCTAATCAACATCAATAACGCAGTTCCCTAAAGCTCTGTTCAGCATCAATATATTTTTTAGTTGGATGCAAAAGTTCGTCAGTTTGCAGCACAACGCGTCATTCAAAATTCTGAAATTAGTCTCTCTGAAACACCCACTAGCAATGCATATAATCAACTAACATAAATAATTTCACTGATACTGTAACACTATAACACACACACACACACACACACACACACACACATACTCTCTCTCACTCTCACTCGTCTCCCTCTCACTCTCTCTCTCTCTCATCAACCAGTACCTCCATCCATCCCTCCATCCCTCCACACACCCACAACTCACTTTATCCCCACACCTCAGTTACAATCATCAAAACATTAGCACCACACTCACTAAAACACTCAACACACGGATATCCCAAAACAAACACACTCACGCTTAGCCCTTTTGATCAACACCATATATTTTTCCCACTCCACACTCATCACTCAAGCATGAAACAGGCTCATAAATACATTCTCACACGCAATACGCTCATAAATGCGTCAGAATTGAGCATGTGTGACGCATTGGGCTTATTCATTATGCAAGTTGTGGGGGTCGCTCGCTTATAAACGTTGTGGGGGGGTGGGGGACGGGAGGGGGACGGCTAAAGTGAGGTGGTGGGGAAGGGGGTCAGGTTGTGTACCGTACCTTAGAGAGAGGGAGGTGGGAGGGGGCTGCTATGTTTTTTTCGTTTCCTCTTATTCTGTCTGTGGCTTGACTTTCTCACATGCTCTCTCTCTCTCTCTCTCTCTCTCTCTCTCTCTCTCTCTCTCTCTCTCTCTCTCTCTCTCTCTCTCTCTCTCTATCTATCTATCTATCTATCTCTGCTGCTTCTAACCAGTCTTTAATTTTCCCTATCTGCACTATTATATCTTTCTTAGTTTTCAAGCATTTTGTTCTTATATTTTTCTTATTTGCTAGGTTTCTGTCTACTTTGTCACTTATTTTATATTTGCAATTTGTTTTTCTCTATTCTCTTTTTAATTTTTCCTTTTATTCACTAAATTTATGGTTGTATTTATTCAGTTAGTTATCACGTTTTATGTATCTCTCTTATTCTGGTAAGTGTCTGTGTGTCTAAAAGTATATATTCTCACATTTACCAGGCCAATTAAAGCAGCAAACTCATGAACACAACACTATTCTTCCGGGCGTCTGACTTTATGCTAAACGCTAATCCCCTCTATTTATTACCTGGCCTAATCCAAGTAATAGCTGAATAATTCATAAACACATTCATTAATTCCTTCTCAAAGTCATTAAGGTTCACAACAATCAAACTTTAGGCTGAATTTCCCCCCTCTCTCTCTCCTCTCTTTAGGGATTGTTTTCATATATAAATATACTGTATACCCGGAGTACTACATAACACATACATACGGTACAGTTTAGTGAAGTTTATTAATACCACCCACAGTATTCTTATTTGTCAACGAGAATCCTACCACCACGTACTAAGGCATCAAGTATTTTATAATATTTGTTTCCAGTCAATTATGAATAGCTAGAGACTTTCTGCCTGATTCCTTTAATGTTTGTCTTGAAGTTGCCTGCTATCTAAAACTAATCAATAAACTAAATCAATTCTAATAAATCGAAAACTTATCCAATTATCTGTTGAGGGTAATCCAAATACACAAAATTGCTGTGGAACTTGAAAAAACTTAAGCAGTCAAGAGCGACTGTCGCAAATGTAGCATCTATTGTATTTTATGATCAAGATGAACTTCCCATTTATTCCTTTGTTCCGTAGTATACAATATTTCACCCGTAATGTAAATAGCCTGGTATATATTCCTTTCCGTCTGTGGTAACCATAGATGACTAGAGTTAAGTATTAATAATCGGACTATTGCTCCAAACACAACATTCATAATAGTTGACTTCTACGGGACTCGAATACCAATATATGATCACCCAATATTCTAAGCTCACAGAGCATTACAATATCAATGAGAAATGTGCAAGATTTTGTCATTAGAATGAACTGTCAATTAATCCGCTTTTCATAATTAACTGAGTTGGTTTTCAAATCAGTATTCTGTCATCGGTATTAATGCACACAGGTTTCTAACTCAGGATTCTAATATCTGAACAATTCCTACTGACAGTGATGACCAAACACCATACATTATTAATATTGGTATAGTTTCTGCAGATATGAAAGCCAAAGTAGTACGGTAATCATTGAGACAGTTTATAGTTATGATAAGCGACATGTGTGACCTTCCAATGTCAGAACTTTGTTAACAAGAAAAACTTTTATAAGATCAGTTTCAAATGCAATAAAATAGACTGCATTATCAATTCATTAGAGTCGGTTTTCAACATGCTATCACTATTCCACTAAGACCCACATAATTTGCAAAATAAACCCCTTAAAGGAGTGTATTATACGGACCGAATTGAGAGGCTCCAGTGCAACCGGTGGGAGGAGGATGGGGATGGGGATGAAGGGAGCTGGTGAGGGGAGCGAGGGGAGGGTTACGGAGGAGAGGGAGCAGACAAGAGGAGGGGACGATGGGATGGGAGAAAGATGGGTGAAGGGAAGAGGGAGTAGGGGCTGGGGTGAGGGAGTTGGGGCTGTGGTGAGGGTTTGGGTTAGGGTCGGGTTGAGGGGAGAGTAAGGGGATGGGTTGAGGGGAGAGTGAGGGGCCGGGTTGAGGAGAGGACAAGGGGTACGGGAAGAGGGGTCGAGGGAACAAGGGGGCCCCATAAGCAGCACAGGGGAGTCCCTAATCCGGATACAGTTAATAATACCTGGACGGTGGCCGCGGCGGGGTTATTACCTTCGCAAGAATATATTAAGTCGGGAGGGACTGTCGAATTGGCCCGACCGAGGGCTGGAAAGTCGACTGTGGATGATTCGAGGTTCAACTGAGAATGTATTTATGTCCAGTAAGAATGAATTTTGGGTCGAATGAGAATATCTCTTGGGATGACTGGGAATGAATTTTGAGATGATTGAGAATGGTTTCCGAATAGAATTTATTTACTCTATGCAATAGTTATAGTAAATGCCTCGGGTGCCCGGGGGATTATGATACGGGGCAAGTAATTCAATGTATAACAGTAATACTTACTCTCAAAAGGTTTTTCACGTATACTCAATGAAAGGAAACTCACATACCAATTTGAAATAGCTAAAGATATAGTGATTACAAATACTAATACTACGGTGTTTACATCCCTGTATTCATAACTGGCAACTATGTTCTGTATCAGGCCCACCAACGCCTCATAGTGTAAATACATCCTAGTATCGAGTGCTTCATTCCCTCCATAATATGTTTAGTCATTATGAGGGAGGAAAGTTGGGGTCGTGATTGTACCTGAATTTTTCTTTAGGGAAACAGCGTCAAATAAATAAGGGAAACAATAAAAATAAATACATTAACGGACCCTGTGATGGAGAAAGAAAATTGGAGATAGACGAGTCCTTCAAATATTGCCACGAAACACACACACCTGTATGGAAGAAGCTTGTTTCGTGGCATGGTCATGAGGAAACAGAACCAGAACAGAAACCTAAGTGCTCCTCTGAAAGAATTATTGTATATGTGTTTTGATGATGATTCGTTCTTTCCATATTGATCATTCAGTAACGGTCATATCAGTCCAGTTTTCCCCCTTCCTTCTATATATATCACTGGTGCGAGAGAGGCAACTTGAAACACGTGGCATAAGTGCTTTTCCGGAGGACGCTACGATACACGTGTTTACTGTACCGTCGTAGTTCGTGATGCCTCTTTCCATAACGATGCTTCATTAAGGGTCATATCTGTCCAATTTTTCTCCTGCCTCCCCCCATATGGTCAAAGGATACAGAGACGATCAGATACACATGTCACTAATGGACTTTACACCCACCCACCCACCCTCCCATCTATCTATCTACCCACTTACCTATCTACATATACTCGTCCATACCTACCCTCGTCACGAAGAGATTCAATGTTTGCCTATCATAAACTTAGTGACCCGCAGCCATCAGGTCAGTGCAGCCAGCCAGCCCTCGTGTCATGGCATCAGGGTCACACACACATGCTGCTACTTTCCCTCCACTCTAGCACTAGCCTACACTCACCTACACTTCCCTACTCTCACTGATCATTAAAACTCAACCTCTGACACTTTCACACACTCGTTTTTACTTCGTCACACACACACACACACACACACGCATGCATGCACATTATAGAACGCACACACACCACGCACAAACGCATCCCTATTAAACACCAACACGCACGTGATCTCTCTGAAGAGCGTCACGGTAGTCACAGTTTCCTCACAGGTGTCATCATCAACAGACAAACATCCATTAGTCACACTCGATATTCACCCCCGCCATCACAGTAACCAGAACCTAACCACCGTCAAACATCGACACGCAAGTCTGTTTGTCATCACTTTCCGGGGGAAGGGGAACGGACGGAAGGAAGGAAGACATTTGTCATGTGTAGCCAAGTACCGTAAAATTTATGTGAAGTTGATATGGGTAAGCTTGTTACTGTAATATAGGGTAAGGTCAGTTAGAATAGATACACCGAAGAGATAAATGGAAACGCTAAGGATGATGAGTGTAGACCAAGTGACGTTAAGGTTTGATTATTGGATAAAATAAATACAGTAAATTAAATATCAACGTTCTATACTAACACGTTACCAAATATAGACAATAAACATAATATAGGCTTACTGGGAGGAGAAATGAAACTAAAGAAGTGTGCATGCAATTTCCAGTGAGTGTTTAACCCAACTAACCAACCACACTCTGGAAACATGTGCCCACGCGTGACTTAAACACATCCTCTGTTTACATACCAGTATAATATAACCCAAAGAGCAGCAGCAGCAGCAACTGTATGAGCAGGGCAATGGAGGGCAGGAAGGCAGTGTGTGTACTTACACTTTAAAAGCTTTCAAGTTTACCCGTGTCAACCGGTTTGCACACCCCGGCCAGGAGTCACGCCATGCAAATAGATGAAAGTGCTAATGCGATATTCATTGATGTACATTATGGCGGTATGAATATTTTAGCGGGTTGGCACCGTAATGATCGCCCTGGTCTTGTGTGCATAACTCGGCCCTCTCGTGTTAACACTTGCCTTAATCATGGCCAAGTGGTGGAAATAAACCCGACTCCATGCTGCTGCTGTTATTACCACACACACACACACACACAGACGCACACACACACACACACACACACACAGACGCACAAACACGCATACACACAGACGCAAACATACGTAAACAAAAGGGTACACACACATAATACGTATATACATACAAACATACATGCATACATACATATACAAGCACACAAATACACACATATAAATACTCAAAACACACACACACACACAAACACACACACATCACGACTCAGGCCCTGGTGAAGAGCATATCAACTAATGGGTCATACCACAGGGCTGGGACCAGGGATGTATTACCACACCTTTCACCCACACTCACACCCACACCCACACCCTCTCTCCCTTCCCTTCAGTACCCCATTTGCATGCGATAGGAGGACTTCTAGTTTATTGTCTAGGATATACAGTGTTTTCTAGTGAATATGATTTAAGAGTATAGAGTGCTGACTAGAGTATTCTGTACATTAGAAACATAAAGTATTTTTCTTTTTTTATTGATGGATATTAGACGCCGCGAGACATACAGTATAGAATTGTCTTGAAAATAGGCTTATGGGGGCACCTTGAGTATGTATTAGTCTGGAATATATTATAAATAATATATTGTTCTATAAAGAGTTGAATAATTTTTAACTGTTATTAGGTTAAACATTTCCTAGAAGTGGATGAACAAAGAAACATCTCTTGACCCTTTGTTCTCCACCTACTATTTAATAACCATAATAAATTACAGTTAGACTACTTACTTTTATTGCAAGTTAAAACAATATCCAATTTGTTTTGAAAGGTATGCTGGTATTGTCTTCAAAGGAATGTGTATCCAGCCTTATTATACCTTAACAATACACTCATGGTCAGTAACCCTTATTTACATGTAATCCACTCGTTGACGGAATTGATACGTAACACACACACACACACACACACACACACACACACACACACACACACACACACACACACACACACACACACACACATGGCACCGGTACAGCTAGGTCTTGTGTCACTAAAAAAAGGGCATAGGAAGAAGAAACGACAAGAGCTTTCAAGAATATAATAAGAAAGAGGAAGAGAAGCAGGTGAGTTAAAGAAAGACTTATGTGTTACTAACTGAGTACTCCAGAAAAAAAAAAAGTTTCTAATGTGGTAATTAATCTACACGGCTAAATTTATAACAATAAATCTAAAATCAAACATCATTTTATCCCCATATCAAAAACTAAATAAATAAATATATGAATAAAATAAAAGTAGTGGGAAACAAAACACTCGTTCTCATAATATCATCCCCCGTTCCCCTAAAAAAATCATGCATATTAAGGTATACATCACCTCTATATAATTATGCCAAAACAGACAATATTTTAAGCGGTACTACATGGCCATATGCGCGTATATAATCGGTAACTATGGTACCATTACGCCAACGAGGGAATGAGGTAATAAAAAGGGGTGGTAGTGGTGGTGGTGGTGGTAGTGGACGTGGATATCATCAGCATGCAGTATGGACAGACAGTCAGACCGTCATTTTGTGTATAGTATCTGTTTCTGTTTGTATGGATGGATCGATGGATGGATGGATGGATGGATGGATGGATGGATGGATGGATGGATGGATGGATGGATGGATGGATGGATGGATGGATGGATGGATGGATGGATGGATGGATGGATGGATGGATGGATGGATGGATGGATGGACGGATGGATGGATGGATGGATGGATGGATGGATGGATGGATGGATGGTTATCTATCTTCACGTCATGTCTTTGTATGTCTGTCTCACTGTTTTTATATTTGCTGTGTTTTTTTTTTAACTTATCTACAGCTATCTATCTGGCTATCTATTTACCTATCTATCTGGCTGGCTGGCTACCTATCTGTCTATGTATGTATGTATGTATCTTTATCTGTCTATGAAGTCAAACAATTTACTATTCATAATGATAGGAAAACAGACTATAGCATGTGTGTACAACTATATTGATAAATACACACATACATACATACTTAGTGAACTATAAACACTGTCACAGTCACCAACTTAGTTCTCTTTAACTCAAGGTCCAAATTTACTGTGATGGTGTGAAACTTAAAACACTTTTGACCCAAACTATACATGACCCTCCGTCACCCGTAGACTACACATGATTCACGGCTCTGATATGAGATAGGGAGGGTAAGAGTGATCATTGTATATATATTGGGTGCAAATTGCGTGTAAAGTGCGTGTCGCTTGTCCCCCGACTAGGCAAGCGCGCAAGCACGCGCGCACGCACCAACCCACCCACCCATTCCCACTCCCTGTCCTTTAACTGTTTATGGACCAAATGATTAAACAACATTTCACTCGCAAGCAAATTTTGCGGGTTGTAACACAAATGATATTCAAATTCAGGATTAAACTGTGGATCCATTAGCAGAATGTTGACAGTAATTCTTTAACATATATTTTAAAAATGCCAGGTGTCACTAACACGATTTCTTGTTTGAGGCATAATGCTGTGTTACTGAAAGTTATCGTCACACATAGCATTTGTTCTAAACTGTATTACTGATCATCAGTGCTGATCTGTACAGTTAAGTGCCATATTATCTGCCCAATAGAACACACGGTTTAAGTACATTAGAATATTGAGAGCCGCTTTTTTTAGTCTATTGGGTTAATGCGTTGTTTATGTGCTGAATAAAATACGTGATAAGCCATAGTGTTCTTGAACAGTCCTGTAAACAACACAACACACCATTATACTAATAGGTCAGCTTGCTTTCAGGATGTAATCTGCTGTGGAAATCTGGAGGGAGACAGACTCCTCCAAACTATGCCGGGAAACAAAACCCCTCGGTATGAGACTAGGGGATGTGTTTCATTGCAAAGTTTGAAGGGCTTAGAAGGCTCCATTTTGCCCACAACAGATCACTTCCCTTACCTGCACTTATCTGTTCTGGCTGGCGACCGTATGGACTATATTCCTGTATCGTTCTGCACGAGGTATATAACATCCCAAACACTGCATGCCATCGGGTGGAATAAATGTGATCGGGTTTGCTTGTGGTATTCGTAGTTGTTATCAAGATTCATTCATAATAAAGTACAGTAGAGAGGGTTTTGTCTTTTACACTTTCATTCTTCAAGTCAGATCAGCTGCTTGAAACACTGTAGATTGAATGACGGTGATAGAACAAGGTGAAGACATTAATTAAGAGGGTTCCTTGCCTTTAGTCTTCACCTTCCTCAAAAAAAAAAAAAAAAAAAAAAAAAAAAAAAAAAAAATACTACTAATAAAGTACACGTAGCATGATTGACCCATGATACGTGCTTATTAACACCAGCACGTCAATAAAGAAAATAGTAATATATCACAACTTAACTCTGGACATGATATTTAGTACTCGTGGAGGGAGATAGTTTTAAAATTATTACATTATCTTTCTATTTATCCATTACAAATATTATACCTTCCCTACTAACCGTCCTCCTCACTCTATACCTTGAACAGGGAGGACGGGGGATCATAAGGACAGGAGGAAAGAGGCGACGAAGAGATAAGGGAAAATCAGGCCGAATATGAAGGCGAATAAGGGTCTATATGGATTACTAAATGGTGTGCTTGAGGAAGACCTTGAGGAGGAGTTGACGAGGAGGAAGGGGTAAGCCAATGAGAATCGTCCCAGGGACAACTATGGTCAGTATAGACTAACAAAAGTATTATATTCTACACGGTGTGTGCGGATTAAATGATCAAATTTTATCATCAAAACTGGAATATGTTGTGGCCTGTATAAATATATATGCTGATGTATGAAACCCTGTGTGTGTCATCGTAGCTGTTAGTATTTACATAAACGGGGTTTATAAAATGTAAAAATATATTTATTTTGGAATGTCAACACCATACACGAGTAGCAAAGGTGGGTGGAATCACACGACGCATTTTTTGTTACCGTATCTCTTTCTGCTGTCATTAAAAAAATAATTTTGACACCAACATTATCTGTCACGGAATGTTGACTCGCAAGTAGGTCATACTTTTTGTGATTCGAGATGACTGACCAAGAATGTTGTATATTTACATTAATTCCCACCAAATATCTGGCCTTCATTTGTACTCGTTTGTGTGAGTGTATGATATGATGTGGTGACCTACGTACAAGATAATTCATATGACGTCCAATACGACTATGCACTTTAGAGATAATAAAACTGTGATTTCATGGAAACCATAATTACTATTACTGAGTTTGCACTACCGATTTTTACTTTGTGCTATCATTTTTCACGCTGTAAGGATAAAGTAAAAATATCTATGAGTGGAGTAATTTAGTCCTACCAGGAAAAAAAATGCCCCCCAAATAACACTTTCAATACACATAGTGCATTATGCCACAGTAGAAACGTTAAATTTAACCTCTGCAATGAAGAGTGACCCAGCACCCCACCACACCTATCCTCCTTTATACTTAGTCTACACGAATAGGTCTAATATTAATGAGCTGCTGATGGGCTGGAGGTCAAAGCTTCATGGCCCTGAATATGTATAGAAATGCAGTAATTCGCATGCTTTTGGCAATTGCATGACCTGATTAGGCTATACAGACGGTTCGAGGTAAAAGAAAAGCAGACAGATTGTCAAAGAGAGTGAGAGGGACAAAATATTATAGTAAATGGTTTGGAAATGCAGGTCCATAGCCAAAGTTATTTTTTTGTGGACATTTTCTGACTCAGTTAAGCAGAGTTGGCCAAGCTTCCTAGGATGGATTACCAGCGACACATAGGAAATGACCGATTATTATCATGACCTTTGAATATGATAAGAACATTTATATTATTAATTCTGCCAGCACGAGTATTATAAATTGGTTAGGGACAGGGAATACTGTAATATATTTTCGTTACTATCACACTTCGTTGGTAAAAGCACTAATCCAATATCATAAACGAAACCACTGACCAGTAGTCGATGAATTTCAATATTGAATTTTTTGTTCCTCATTTGAGTTAATTGTACCTAATCACAGAAACGTATATAATGACATTTGAATGGTGCTCCATTGTTGTTAAATTTGCCGTTGCTCATGAATTCCAGGATTATGAGAACAGTCCAACACAAGTATTATAAATTCGCTTTTGTGGGCCAGACGTTTCATTGTGGCTGTTCACTAAACCAGGCATTGAAACTAGTGGTGCAACTTGTTGTTGATAATATCCAGAATTATAATTATTTGCTCATGATTGTCTTTTCATCAGACATCATCTGTCATTGAATTTTTGTCTTTGTAATTCATGTCGGCAATATCTTATTCGTTTCTTCACGCCTCATTCAACACAATCAAAGGGTGTCCCCACATATTTGGCGTTGATCATAATGTATGAAATTCGTTTGTTTCAGGAAGTGTTAACTTCTTATATATCAGATTCCAGAATGTCGAGCCTATGAGTGCAGATTGTAAAAAGAAAGCAGGTTCATTGCACGAAATAAGGAAACATACTGTTTGTAGTAACAACGTGTACATTACTTACCTGTACTATAGATAACAAGTGATATAGTTTATAACAGAAAACAGGCACAAAATGCCTAGGGAGAGAAAGTTTGCCACTTTAATACAAGGGCCTATCTAATTCATGAAAAACATATTAGTTACCGGACTTAATTAACGAGAACTTACCTCAAGTTACGATTGACTTCACTCCATCACGTCACATCTGTAAAATATGAATATATATTTTATTATGCTATTTTAGAAGCAAATAGATGAAAAATATATTTTCAATCAACCTATAAACAGGGATAAGACATACTTCAGTCCAATGAAATCGTTTTAGTAATAAAAATATTCATATAAGTACAACTATGACTATAATCGCTTCACATCCCAACACCCAACAAGCACTTCCTAGCAACATATCTCCCTCGCCAACCCCTTCCTTCCCAACACCACATCCCCTTACTATATAACACCACATCCCATCCAAACAACTACATACCTTCCCATCAACCACATCCCTTTCCCTTCTACAACCACTTCCCTTCCCATCAACCACTTCCTCTTCCCAACAACCACATCCCCTTCCAACAACCACTTCCCTTCATCAACCACTTCCCTTCCCCTTCCCTTCCTCTCCTTAACCACTTTCCCTTCCCCCTCCCTTCCCATGTTCCCAGTTCACCGTCCGCTGGCTACACGCTCTAATTCTCACGCCCTGGCCGCCCACTTAAGCCCACGACTATCGGCCGGGCAATCAGTAACAATTAGTAATTAAGGAACTAGTCGAGACATCAGTGGGGCGGGATTTGGATACGCTGGAGTAATGCCTTGAGGGGGAGGCCAGCGCAAACTCCCGTGCCGTGGCCTAGGCAATTTGGAATTACAGACAGGAGTGGGATGGACGTAGGCTATGTGCAGTTGAGGAAAGTTACGAATGCTACACCTTCCACATAGAAGCGAACCTCGATAGAGTGAGACAAGTGAATTTTGAGCCATCTGCCCAAGAATCAGGAATATTGTGGTGCAAGATTATAGTACACAGTCACCAGTGTAAATATATTCCAATTCCTTGGATATATCTTCATCTAAGTGACATTGTAATACAAGTCTATCAAATGATGATTATAGGAGAAAAAAAAAGTGTGCATGGCCAGAAAGACGTTATATTATTGCACTTTTTAATGAACAGCTGACTGATACACGTATAATGTTTCCATTTATGTGGTAAGCGTGCATAGGAATTTTGACATGAATATTTTCAACCCCTTACTTTGGGTTACATTAGACTGTACATATAGAATTAGACCCATTATGCCTTATCAACTGTCCGTGTAAAGGGATATAGGTTAGGTACTTGGTGGTCAATGGCACTTCATGTATGGCCAGGTGTAGAACTCTGAATAGTCGTCAACACCATGCCCTACACACCTCGTCTACGTTCAGGCTATAGGAAGGGTAAAGGGTTGAGGACCAATGAACAGTAAAATCACTTTCCATTATTTTAAACAATTCCCTCCCGATTGGTAAAGGGTGGAGAAGAATAGACCATGCGTTAACAGTAATAGATGGAAGGTTATGAATGAGGACAATCAAATGGAAAAAACTGTGTCCCATACTCTCATTACAATAGATATAAGGTGTGTTTATATACTTATGATATTTGTACACACACCTTTATGATTGTACAGCCAGTGAATAAATGCAACACAATAGATGATAAAAGTGTCACATTTATATTTGCAATAAATCATATAATTATTACTGTATACAGAAAAGTGGAAAGAATTACTCATAACACAGACTGTACACGACTTCAAATTGTTAAAAAGGGTTTATCAAAATGTACAAGAGAGGTTTCCTAAAGTTATTTAACATTTCCTACACTTCAATTAAATTTACTCTCAATGTTTAGGATTTAATACATTTGAAGGAAGGTAACCATACCTGCATGCATTATTTAGTTTTCATAAACATGCATTATCAAAAGTAATAATAGATGCATTAAATCCATCGTATGAGGTATGGTAACATAGGCTAACTAGGAGGAGGGACATCAAGGGGTAGCCTAGTACAGTGTTGATAAATCTGGAGTGACTAATTCCTCTAAACTATTCCAAACCACAGGCCACCATTATTTTTATTGTTATATTGTTGTCTCGATTCCTGACATACTTTGGAGGAATCAAAACACTCTAATGAACCAAAAGTATACTATATCCACTTAACATTTGGAAGCTAGATGAACGTGATCACTGTATTGTGTTTTCTATACCTTCTACATTGGTAAAGTGTTTGTTATTTTGTTTCATGTTAAGGGAATGTGGGAATAGGGGGACAGGCTTGGGGGGAGTTTTGGGGAGTGCAGGAGTAGGTGGATAGGCTTGGGGGAGTGGGGTTGGGGGGGGAGTTAGGGGGTGCGGGAATAGGGGGACAAGCTTTCTACCCACCCCAAGCCTGTCCCCCTATTCCCGCACCCTCCCAGTCACCCTCCAAGCCTGTCCCCTACTCCCACACACCCTTAATACAGTTTACGTGTTGACGTCCCATTATCAGGTGTAGTCAGCAGCGGACTCTGAAAATAGTTGGTCGTCCTGCCTTATATATACTTAATATGATTAGCAGTAAAGGCTTTGGTGCAGAAAATATAATCTTCTTCGTTCTATTTATATATTTGGCCTGTGTCAGTATTATTATTGTGAGGATTTTTCAGACTTTTATCATATTTTCAACTTGTGTGTGTGTGTGTGTGTGTGTGTGTGTGTGTGTGTGTGTGTGTGTGTGTGTGTGTGTGTGTGTGAGAGAGAGAGAGAGAGAGAGAGAGAGAGAGAGAGAGAATTTTTAGACCTTTTGTATATTTTCAACTGTGAGAGAGAGAGAGAGAGAGAGAGAGAGAAAGAGAGAAGAATATTGTTGTGTGTGTGTAGCATTGGTGTTCGTTCTCTCCAAGTCCACCACACACACACAAATTCCTTCTCCCCTCCTCTACCGTAATCACTTAGTCCCTAAACCAGTTAACAGAAGGTAAGTTGTAACAGAAGTGAACAATATTCAAGTGAAAAGGAAAAACGTATCAAGCATAGCATTAAAGATAATCCTTGTACTGCAGCAGTGTGTCTCTCTCCCCTCCATAGTATGTAAATCACTCCTCATACTTAAATCATGCTTGGAAGAAAATATACCTTATATCGAAAGCTAATGAATTGATTATGACTATTAATATTATCTTTATTATTATTATTATTATTATTATTATTATTATTATTATTATTATTATTATTATTATTGCACAACAGTGGACGAAAATTGATACACAACATGAGAGAATAAGAACAAGTATTTTTATTACGTGTTAGTGTGGGGAGGCTGAATAAAGAAAGACATTGTCGTAAGTCTGACAGGTAGCTTCTCTCCATTTTTTTAACCTCAGAGAAATACGTATTAATGGAAGTTGTTCCAGATTAACTTATATTACTTAGAATAGAAAACTGCTCCTCAGATTGATAGAAAATGCACATTAAAGAAGACGAGACAACGGAAATCGAATTAAAAATATATATTTCATGTATGCACTTAATAATGTCATTAATAAATACGTCACTAAACACTGTATTAGATACCACGTGATCACAGGCAAGTGTTAGTATGGATTTTAATTACTGATAGATGAGGAAAAAATAATGCAAAACTCCCAACCCACAAGGAAATTAACTCAATTCATAATACCTCCAACAACATCCCACTTTCCCACCCTTCATACGCACTTACCTCTCTCTCTCTCTCTCTCTCTCTCTCTCTCTCTCTCTCTCTCTCTCCTTGACCCTTCCCTATCCATGCATCTCCCGCTTCCCGTACGTATTCACCCTCCCTTTATCTCTCCTTTCCCCTTCTTAGTCCCTCTCTTCGCCTATTATCTCCTCCTCACCCTATATAAGTCTCTCTCTCTCTCTCTCTCTCTCTCTCTCTCTCTTAGTCCCCCTTACTTACCTATACCCAATACAAACAACCCGTTTCTCCTTCTCTTCATTCACACATCTCTTATTTCTTCCCTATTATCCTCTCGTCTCTTTCCTAACATTCCCTTCAACAATTACGAACCCTCCCTCCCTCACACACACACACACACACACACACACACACACACACACACACACACACACACACACTATACCTATTACACACTCTCTCTTCATCCTCTCATTCCCCTCCTCTTACTTTCACCCTCACGACTCCTCTTCCTTATTTCACACTCCTCTCCATTCAAGTCTTCTCCCTGTACCCTCTTAACCTCCTCTTTCACCCTCACGTTTATTTCTCATTCTTTCTTAGCCTTATTCCTCTAGTCTTTTACTTTTTGTCCCTACCCTTTTAGTTTCCTCCTTTCCTTCTCCAAATGCCTCTACACTTTCATCCTCTACTTCCTCTTTCCTTCAATTCTCCATTTCCTTCGATATTTGCTTCCTCCTTTAGTCTCACTCTATTCTCCCTTCATCCGTCTCTTCTTCCCTTTCCCTTGACCTTCCCCTCCCCTCACTCCCCATCCTATTCTCTCCTCCTTATCCCCCTCCTCTTCTCCCCTCCAAACACCCCTCCTCCCCCCTGTCACACCCCCTCCCAGGCCAGTCATTAGAGGCGCACACCCCATCTACACAATTTGCCTGCATTATATGGGATGTAACATTCGCGCCGGCCGCTTCCTCTTTGATGGCCGGCGCTAACTTAAGTCGCCGTGGAAGTGCAAAGTTTGCCCTGCTCTGATTAAGACTTCGTGCTCGACCACCGGCCATTTCCTCAGTAATAATGCTAAGCAGTTAGTGTGGCCGTGGGCGTAGGCGTGGGTTACATGTAGACGTGGATATGAGGGTGAATGTGAAGGTGGGTATGGGTTTGGGT
This sequence comes from Petrolisthes manimaculis, assembly GCA_034508575.1. NCBI lineage: Eukaryota > Metazoa > Arthropoda > Malacostraca > Decapoda > Porcellanidae > Petrolisthes > Petrolisthes manimaculis. The sequence goes on from JAWZYT010004337.1 coordinate 24,850, forward strand.
GTGGGCGTGGCTATGAATGTGGGTGTGGGTGTGGACATAGGTGTCAACAAACCCGACTCAACTCGCCCCTAAAGAGGGCCGCGTTTATTGAAATACGTTTAGTAAGAATGTGAATTGGGTCGAAAGTGTTTATAATCCCTAGCAAACCTTCCACAACATCCCACATTAAAAACTATCAACATTTCCTCCTTTTAATCATTTCGGCAGAGACAGTATAATATACACTAGTACCGTAAGCATTTCTCATGTACCATACCTAAAACAAACTTACACATCTATCTACTGTATCAATTTATGGCAAGCAATCTATCCCTTCCATATTTCAATCCCTTCTCCCCTCCGAGTTGGGTAAAAATTGTGGCTGGTGACTGGATAGTAGTGAGGAAGAGGGACAGAAGGAAGGACTCACCCCTGCGGCTCCTTAGCATAAGAAGGTGTGGTGTTGAGCAGTGAGGGTGATGATCAGAGTGGGTGCCTTGGGTAAGAGACGAGTTTTATCGCATTATACAGTACGGGACCACTTTGAAGAGGTTATTATGCTACTCGTCTACTCCTCACTCCTCACTCCTTCTCCTGATCTTACTCGTGTTCCTTTTTTTACATACATAATGCTCCTCTTGCACATTCTTATTCTGCTACTGATGTGCCTATTCTTGTATGTTTTGATCTTTATATTCTTTTGACTTTCACATAATTCTTGTTTCTATTCCATGCCGTTCAATTATGATTCTATCTTATTTTCCTCCTCGCTATTTCCTCCTCTTAATTACAATCTAGATCATCACTATAACATGTTAAATCCCTTCGCATTTTAGTTGTGAGTGAACACAAGCACACACACACACACACACACTCACACACACACACACACACACACACACACACACACACACACACACACACACACACACACACACACACACATACTTGTTTATATATACACATTTGTGCATTTACCCCGTGTGTGTACAAATATCACCAGCAATATCCTTCAAAGTCTCCATCACCTCATCACTGTGACACGGCCGGGGGTAAGGGATATTATGCACCCACCTCACATTTTACACAAGAATAAAACGATTAAAAAAAAATGGGGGGAAGTGTGCGAAGCTGGAAGCGTGCAGTGCGAATATTATGGCATACTGAGTTAACAAACCTTGGCTCACCCCTACCCCCCCCCCCCCATCTCTCTCTCTCTCTCTCTCTCTCTCTCTCTCTCTCTCTCTCTCTCTCTCTCTCTCTCTCTCTCTCTCTCAGCATCCTGTCCCCAACATTATCCTCATATGCTCTATTTTTTCCTTCCTTTCTAAATTTTCCTCTTCCTCTCAACATTCTTTCACTCATTACCCGACCCATGTTACAATACCCCCCTCCCTCTCTCTCTCATTCTCATTCTATCTCTCTCTCTCTCTCTCTCTCTCTCTCTCTCTCTCTCTCTCTCTCTCTCTGACACGCACACATCTTTACGGCACTTTAATGCAAATACAAAACACACACACACACACACACATGAGGGACAGAGACGCATATATACATGAACACGCATGAGGTGATCGCAAAAATGGGGTTACATTAATGTCTTCAAAGGGTCCAGGTTTGGCATTTTTAAGGGAGGGCAAATGAGCAACGCGAGGAGATTACGTGAACGGCTGAACGCGTGGGCAAGTGTGTGTGTGTGTGTGTGTGTGTGTGTGTGTGTGTGTGTGTGTGTGTGTGTGTGTGTGTGTGTGTGTGTGTGTTGTAGAGTTCGTGTGTGTGTGTGTGTTGTAGAGTTCGTGTTTGTTTGTGTCTGTTTGTGTGTTGTAGAGTTCGTGTTTGTTTGTTTGTTTGTGTGTGTGTGTTGTAGAGTTCGTGTTTGTTTGTTTGTTTGTTTGTTTGTGTGTTGTAGAGTTCGTGTTTGTTTGTTTGTTTGTGTGTTGTAGAGTTCGTGTTTGTTTGTTTGTTTGTGTGTGTGTTGTAGAGTTCGTGTTTGTTTGTTTGTTTGTTTGTGTGTTGTAGAGTTCGTGTTTGGTTGTGTGTGTGTGTAAAGGAAGGGATGGAGGTTACGAGAGAAGGGAAAGAAGGTGCAAAAGGTAGATAAAATGGAACAGAGGGTGGGAAAGAGAGAAGAGAGGGGTGAGAAGAAGAAAGGGAGAGAAAACAAGGAAAGAAAGAGAGGGAGAAGGAAGGAGGGAGGGAAAGAAAAAGGAAAGAAAGAGAAGGAAGGAGGGAGGGAAAGAGAGGGAAGGAGGCAAAGAGAAGGAAGGAGGGAAAGAAAGAAAGAAATGGAGGGAGGGAAAAAGAAGGTGTGAGGAAGAGAGAGTTTGTAGTAGTAGGAAAAGGAGGAGGAGGAGAAAGAAAAAACAGAGACGAAATATGATGTTGAGGGAATGATAATTGAGTTGACAGGTTAAGAAAAGGACAAGGATAAGGAGAGAGAGAGATAGAGAGGGGAAAAAAAGAAAGAAAGGAAAGGGGGAATGGAAGAAGGGAAAAGGTAAAAAGATAACAAGGTAAGAAGTGAGAATGATTTGTGATGAAGGGGTAAATGGAAAAGAATGAAAAGGGAAGAAAGAATGCTAAGATAGAGGAATGAGAGGGAGGAAAATGAAAATATAAGAAGAGAATGGGATTTATTATTCTGTACTAAGAATGATGAGGATTAAGGCAAGACCCACGTGTAATGTTCTCACCTTAAATGTATAATGAATAATGAGTGAAATAAATCCAAAATCAAGTCCAGTTTCGTTTGGCACACCTTGATAAAAGAGAGAGAGTAGAGTAGAGTAGAGTAGAGTAGAGTAGAGTAGAGTAGAGTAGAGTAGAGTAGAGTAGAGTAGAGTAGAGTAGAGTAGAGTAGAGTAGAGTAGAGTAGAGTAGAGTAGAGTAGAGTAGAGTAGAGTAGAGTAGAGTAGAGTAGAGTAGAGTAGAGTAGAGTAGAGTTGAATAGAGTAGAGTAGAGTAGAGTAGAGAGGGCAGGAGTGTGGTGGTGAGGAGAAGCGAGAGGGGAGAGATAAATAGATAAAGACAGAAACTAAAAGGTTTGGGAAAAGGAGAGGACGAAGAGGAAGAATAAAGAAGAGAGGAGAATGGTGAAGTTGAGAAAGGGGAGAGACGAGAGTGAGTGATGTAGGGAGACACAGAAGAGAAATAAACAAATGAACAGAGGAGGGATAAGAAATGCGGAAGAAGTAGGAAGAAGGAGAATGTGAAGAAGGGAAGGAGGAGGAGGAGGAGGAGGAAAAGATGAAGAGGAGGAGGAGTAAGGAGAGAGTGTCGAAGAAGGGAGACAAGAACAAGATGACAGGTTGAGAGAGGTGATGAAGGATAATAAGCTGATGAAGATGAAGTAAGGAACAGGAGGAGGAGAGAAGGAGAGAAAAAGATAGATGGGTAGAGGAAGAAGAAAATAGCGAGATGGGCTGAGGGGAAGAAAAATATACAGGGAAAATATATGATTGTGAGTAAATACAGGAGGAGAGAAAACAAACAAAGAAAATAAATGCTTGGGAAAGGAGAGAGAATAATAATAATAATAAAGAAGGCATAATGTGATGATGTAAATAGAGAGTGAAAGAGAACATAAAAAGCATCGAGAGAGAAAGGGAAGAAAAGAGGAAGTGAATTAGAATGAGGAAAAAGGAGAGTGAAAATTATAAAGATAATATAGAAGCATGATTAATAAGATTACAAGAAAAAAATTAAAATATAGGAATGAGGAAAGATAAAATATAATCAGAGAGAGAGAGCGCGCGAGAGATAGAGAGAGAGAGAGAGCGCGAGAGATAGAGAGAGAGAGAGAGTCGAAGAGGGAGGGGTGAAAACGAGAGGGGTCTTGATAAAAATGTAGAAAGGAGTATAAGTGGATAAATCAAGGGAGAAAGAGAGAAGAGAAAGACTCAGACACAGGGGAATAGGAAGGAGGAGGAGGAGGAGGAGGAGGAGGAGGAGGAGGAGGAGGAGGAGGAGGAGGAAGAGGAGGAGGAGAGAGGGAGGAGGTGGGAAGGAGGAGTAAGAAATGGAAGGAACGTGTCAGGCAAAGGAGAAAAGGATAGATAGATGAAAAGAACAGAGAGAGAAAATAGGAAGAATGAAAGGAGACGTATGTGGTGGAATGCATGTAGGATGATGGAACGGAAAAAATAAATGAGGGCAACGAGGAACAAAGCAACAAGTATGAGAGGAGAGAGAAGAGAGAAGTAAAAACAATCTAAGGAAAGTGAAGGAAGGTGCAATGGATAGAAAGACAGGAAGCACGTGACACTCAGAAGAGAATGTAAGGAGGAAAACTATAAAAACCAAATACGAATACCTTTAGGGGGAAGTTTTGTGTTAGTGAATCTAGAGCAACTGAATCCTCCAAACTATTTCAAGCAAGAGAACACCATGATTTTTGTTAACTTGGGCCTGTTTCCTGGCATACTTTGGAGGAATTAACTCACTACAAAGTACCAACATGTGCCTAATAGTGTAAATAGATATATATAAAAAGAGGAAGAAAAACAATAACTCGAAACACTGAGTAAACAAACTAAAATGAACATCGATTTAAAAATACCACAAAGCCAATTCCAACCACTCGAGCTCACCCTAATGGTCGTGTATGCATAGTAGCTTATAATTTTGCATGACTCCGATAGTATGGGATTGCACACGGGCACAACTAACGCCTGCCTAACATTATGTATGATTGGGAGGAGAGAGGGGTGAGGAGAGAGGGGTGAGGAGAGAGGGGAGAAGAGAGGGGGGGAAGGGAGAGGGGGGAGGAGAGAGGGGGAAGGGAGAGGGGGGAGGAACCGTGAGTGGAGGGAGGGAGGGAGGGAGGGAAAGAAAATTAATGGGGGAGGGGTGGAGGTGAAAAATGGGTGTCCAGCATGAGGGAAGAAGGAATTATGAGGAAATGAGGAAGGAGGAGATACGAGAGGAGGAGCGGAGAGAATAACGGGGGCATGCAGGAGGAAAGCAGGAGAGGCGGGAGAGAAGCTTTATGAGGGACGGGGGTAATGAGGGAAAGATAGATAGATAGATAGACAGATACACATACAAACAGCCAGATAGAAAGATAGATAAACAGGAAAACAGAAAAACAGGGAGATACAGAAAGAGAAGGGAAGTTAAAACAAATAACAAGACAGTGAGAGGTCAGGAAGAGACAGACAAGTGAATTAGCACAGGTATATCTTAGTGAGAGATGCTATACTCTAAAAAAACTATTAGTAATCTCCCAACTCTGACGCAGCCTATTCTCACTGTATATGTCACAACAACACAACATCACTCAGACATTCTGGGGAACTACAACAACAACTACAACAACAACACAACATCACTAGTCTGATATTCAAACAAGCACATGTCATTATTTTACTTTTTTTTTTTACATAAATACATGAGGTTTCTAGTTAGAATAATCAACCATTTTTGTTTACCCTTAGGAACCTCACACACATTGAGCATCTCTAGAAATGTTCACGGTCATTACTATCTGTTCGTGAGTTTTACAAAACATACAAACATAAAGACAAACACAACTATCCCTCCGACCTAGAGATTTAGTTTTTTACACCATCACGTTTACACCATCACCACCAGTCCATGTCACCAACAGTAAGCATTAAGAGAAAGAAGCAGTAGAAGAAGACGAAGACGAAGAAAAAGAAAGACACACAGAACATGAGGAGGAGTAGGAATAAAAGAGGGATAAGAAAATAGGTAATACAATAAAGAGAGAACAAGGTTAGGGCAGGCGAGTACTAAATTTATACAGGGGCTGGGGAGGAAGGAAGGCGAGGAGTGAGTGAGTGAGTGAGTGAGAGAGGGAGTGCTGCAAGAGAGAGAGAGAGGGTTGAGCAAAAGGCCTTCTATAGAGAAAACATAGCCGGTGTCAGCCCCGTTGGAGGTTGAGGTTATTGACTTAGGGTCGGGGTGGGGCGAGGCGAGGCAAGGGGCGCGGGGTGTCGCTGGGCCTGCTCAATCTACTGTGTATATTAATGGAGTGGTAAGAGAGGTTAGCGTTAGGAGCCCTGGCCAGAGGAGAGGAATTTAGGGAATGGGGGAGTGTAAGGCATGATGTGATCAATGGAGGAAGGCGCAGGTATGGTGCCTCAAAGAGAAAGTTAACTGTATATTAATGGAATGGCTGGAGAATGAGAGATAGATAAAGGGAGGTAGAGAGAGAGAGATAGAGCAGAAGGATGGAAAGGGAAATTTGTGGAGAAGAGAGACAAGGGATTGCGAGGGGAAACTAGAGAAAAGGAGGAGAATGAATGTTACTGAGTCATAGAAGTTCAACTACAAAATAATAATCTTAATAGGACATTTGCTACTGTGAAAAACGAGAACACGTCAAGACCAAATAATTATGTGGTAATCGAACTGTGTAGCTGTGTAGGACCACTTAATATTTTACCCGTAATTTAGCTGAAATGAAAATTGATTATACAAAGTCTTCACGAAACTATAGATCATACAGGCAGTGTGATGATAGGAAAGGTTAACCTGCTGTGTTATAATTGCCAGGCCCAGGTAAAGTAAAACATCATAGTAGAATATACACAAACCATACCTTTCCGCATCAGTCCCTAAAAATGATGTAGCTTTAATCGTGGCCTTCAGTTCTGCCTTCCTGCCCTCTGCTGGCTGGCTGGCTGGCTGACTCAACTGGACAGACACACGTAATGAAGATCATCTTTACTCATCTCTCAGAGCAAATTTGTTGAGCACTAAATTTTGCCGAGCTGACCAATTACCCTAAAGACTCATTACGGAGCAGCATTTCCTAATACCACAGAGGGCTCGGGCTGGGTCTGGGTCTGGGTCGGGTTGGGTTGGGTTGGGTTGGGTCGCTATTAAACACCTGGGTCGGGTAATGGGACAGCGGGCAGGTATTGCAGGTGGATGCGTATAATGTCTCTCTCACGGCATACCTGGCAGGAGATTGACACGTCAGTCCGAGGTCTCAATATGAATAATGTCTCAGCGGGGCGGGTTGTTATTGTTGTTATTATTGTTGTTATTATTGTTGTTGTGAAGGGAATGGAATGGAAGGGAAGTGAAGGGATGGATAAGAGGTTGTACTGAGTTCGTCACCACAGAGTACTCCCGATATACCACCACCACCACCACCACTAGAGATGTACTTGTAATAGGATTATACTTGTAATTATACTGCATATGGGATGGATATACGAGCGGCGTGTGTAGGTGGCTGTGAGGTTGACAAAGTGTTTCTTGGAATACTAAGCTTGTCGGATTTGACAGTGATTGGCTTTTCTAATTATTAACTATTCATGTCTTTGATGCGTTACTAGCATACTATTTTTTGGAGATAATGAGTTTGATGGTAGCCTTCAGAGACGTTTTAGCAACTAATAGTCTGTTTTATATATGTATTCAATAGTTTTTCTCTGAGTTATTTGAAGCCTTTCTAATTTCTCATTCTCTCTTTCATCCCACATTCCCTCCCTCACCATACACCTTTCATTTTATATAACTCTTTTTTCTCACCAAAATATCCCTCCTTCCCTCCTTCACCACAACTTCCTTCTCTACACCTTCCTTCCCTTACCACACTTTCTCTGCTTCACGACACTTTCCCTCCTTCACCACACTTCCCATCCTTTACCACTTCCACATCTCCGTCACCTCACCTTCTCTCCTATACTCCCAACTTCCCAACTCTGAACTCACAAACAGACCAACAATATATATATTTTTTTTCACACTCTACAATTTCCAACACATATAACAGTCGACTTTAAGTTCCATCTTCCAATATTCCCCAACCCCCCTCTAGTTTCACGTGCATATATAAATCCTCAGTAAATATTAAATGAATCCGATGTACAAGTTTTAGTATGTCTTATTCAACTCTGGATATCTACGAAAACCTTTATTTACATTCATCCCCAGTGACGCGAAACGCAGCGTACACCCTCACCGCTGTTGTTGATTAATTACAGGTAGGGCAGGTATCCGTCTCTTGCTCCCTGAGTGTCGACGGATATACAGTACAGAACATCACTCACACACGAATTGAAAAGCCTCGTTCCACCAAACATGGAATCATAAGTATTTTTCTATCACCTGTTGTCCATTCGTGTATGTCTTATATAAGAATAATAGATATGTAATAACTGGTTTCATTTGCTCGCTTCCTGGATGAGTCTTTCTCATTGAGACACTGGATTATGTAGGATTTGTTGCTTTTGTTAGTTTTGGGTCCCGAATCATATAGAGGCCTTGGAGTTAAAGAGATTCTAACATTCTCAGACTCTCTTCACCTACCACTTCCACCCCAGGCTCTGACTATACCTACCTACCACTTCCACCCCACCTACCAACTACACCTCACCTTCCACATCCACTCCACCAAACCATCTCCACCTCAGCTACCACCACCAACCCGTCTAGCACCTTCACCTCCGCTTCCTCCTCCACTCTCCATCCTTCATTCACGACACACACACTAGAGTTGATCATTCCATATTAACTTCCCCGGAAATTTTGTGAATGACAATGGCATCAAGATATCATTCAGGTTCGATTCCCAATGAAGTTTATATGAACATCTTACACGCTACAAGGGCTGCATTTCTGTTCTCGTGGGGGTCAAGAAATCATATACAGTATACCCACTTCAAGAATTTCAAACTTAGGACATTATATTATCATTATCTACGAAAAAAATGATCCACGATATTAACTAACTTTGGTTCCTTCGTTCGTGTTTGTCACCTTATCAAAAATAAATAAATAAATATCTGGGTATCAAGTACTATTGACTGAGACTGTACTAAGAGAATGAATGAGTGATGTCTGTTCTATCCCAATCCTATCTGGCCATAATTACATCACACAGTAAGGGGGGCATTCAACCCTTTTTATATATGTGTAGCGTAAAGCACTGTTTATAATCACACATGAATTACCAAGACCCTTGTTAGTTACTAATCAAAAAGAATAATAGAGGTAATCAGTCCCTTGTATCTATAATGTATAAATCAGATTCTATAGTATAATAATCACATTTGAATGACTAAAACCAGGGTCAATTATAGAGGCGCCTCCGTCATTCACTGCATCCACTTTTCCAGCTTGAGATGTTCACGCGTCAATGATTAATCCAAATTAATTATATCGTATTAAGCGGAAGGGCAGGGATGGCTGGGTGGCTGGGTGATGAGGGGAGGGGAGGAAAGGATAAAGAAGAGAGTGGCATGTGAGAGGAGGGGGATGGGTGGCTGGAAGGGGAGTGAAGAGGAGATGAAGAAAGTGGAGAGAGGAGGAGATGAAGAAATGAGACAGGAATGGAAAGGGAGAGGGAGGGGAGAGGGGAGAGGGAGAGGAAGGGAGAGGGGACAAGTAGAGGAAGGGAGAGGATAGAAAGGGAAGGGAGAGGATAGAAAGGGAAGGGAGAGGAGAGGAATGGATAGAAGAGAGGCTTGAGAAGTAAGAGTAGGTGAGGAATGAGTGATAAAAGTGGTGGAAAGGGGAAATGAGAGTGGTGGTGTGGGTTAGAGGAGGGAGTGGTGGGGAAGGAAAGTGAAGTGGAAAAGGGAATTGAAGTTGGGAAAGGAAGTGAAGTGGGGAGGGAAAGGAAGTTGGGAAAGGAAGTGAAGTGGGGAAGGAAAATGAAATGAGAAAGTGAAGTGAAGTGGGGAGGGACATGAAGGGAAGTGGAAATGTGAAGTGAAGTAGTGAAGTGAAGTGGGAAAGGGTTTGGTGAGTACTGTATAGATCAGGTCTTCGCCTACACATTTCCCACATCTACACTTCCCCACTTCATACTTCTCTCTATCGTCAGTACTTGCTCGTCTTCGATAGCTTCTTCCCCTTCCTCTTACACTTCCCACCTACAATTCCCCGTAGACACTTCCCCTTCCATCTACGCTTCACTCATACATCGGTTGTGTCAAAAATAGCAGTCCCTTTGTTACCCCAGCCAATCTCGTCTTTCATGGGCTTACGTTTTTCTGGTGGTCAAGTTTATTCGGCGTGTAAAATGTTGCTAATTGCTGGGAAGATTATGCATATGCTCATCCTTATGTGGCTTGATTAAGATGATAGTATATACAGGAAATAGTATGCTTCTCCCATAATTTGGTCTCGTTTCTCTATTCTCACCATTATCGTCTCTGGCCTCTTATTTTATTTTATTTTATTTTTTCTCCTGACTACACACTTCATTATTTTCTATGTACTGACACCATCACCACATTCTCCTATCTGTACTCCCATTTTCACCTCATTTTCCTCTCTGTAGCTTATTCTCAAAATCACATCAAAATCTCCTTATATTTTCACCAGTACCTCAGTTTTCACTCTATGCTCTTATTATCACCATCATATTATCACCGAGAAGGAATTCTGAGCACATCACTAGTCGATAAGTCTCTTATATGTTTGTCCGTCTGTTTGTGTCTTTCACGTACAAAAACTCCTCCACCTTCACGCACACAATAATTGTAAACACTTTATCAAATAAGCCAACTTACCCACGCACTCTCTCTCTCTCTCTATCGCTCTCTCTATCTTTCTCTCTCTCTGGGTGTTCCTTCTTTCTTTGGTATAGCGTGTCCTTGTCAAGTTCGTGCCTCCAGCAATTCTTCTCTCCCCGCCTGCATGCCCTCATCTCTCTTCTCTTCCCCCTCGGCCGCTTTTCCCTCCGCTGGTATTAGCAGCTATCTCCCTCTCGTTTTTATATAAAATAAATCTTCAAAAATGTTCCTTCCATCTCTCTCCTGATTCCCCCTCCGACAATGGGTCTCCATTTTCATTCCCTTATTTATTCATCTACTCCGTGTTCCCCCGCCTTTTAACTTAGGGATGAAGTCCGGGCCCTGATAGTAAAATTTCTCACTGGAAATTTTACCGGAGAGCTCATACGTTTTTATTGATGCTTTATTGATTTTTGTGGCGGCCACACCAGACATATTTTGGTCGACGTCAGCGATACATTCTGGGAGGACTGGCCAGTTTTGTTCCAACCGAATCTAATCAATTATCATAAACCTAACTACCGTAACTGATATAAATCTTATCATAATTAAGTCTAACAAAATACACTCATTCTTCCAAACTATGACACGAAACGGATCCCCCATTAGTAACACTGAGGTCATCTGCTTCCTGGCATATTATAGAGAATTCAGGAGCCCTTCAATTCACCAGCGAGTGTCTCACCTTCATGAAATATGAAGGAAGAAGTTTGCACATCTAAGTTTCAGGCAAAACTTTAATCACTTCAATATAATATTAGTATTATGGTACTGTCCAATTTGTAGGATACTGATTCATCCAAGCTACGCCAAGAAACAGACCACCATTGTACTTGTCGAGAATTTGTCGTTTAAAATATTCCCGTGGGTTAAATAAAGCTTCATTTCCAGCACTACAAATTACCTTCTTCAAAAAGACAACAACCAAAATATTGACGAGTTTCACACATTCGGGTACTGTTGCCTTCAAGCGTGCGTGGTGTTAGGTTCGTAAGCCTTGGCTGCTCCGACTATTATTATAGTTTCATGGCTAAATACGACAGTTTACGACGCGAATTATTCATCACACATTTCTGTTCGTCCTGCCAAAAATTAAGTCGAAAAATATATGCGAGTGTTTTTAATATTCTTTTGATTTTACTTTGGAAACTTAAAAGCCATCAAATCTTTTCATATATAACTAGGGTCTTAATCGAACACAATGAACAGCGACACACATGACTCACTAATGAGGAATAACGTGGTGGTGGTGGTGGTGTTGTGGAAGAGGTGTTGTTGTTGTTGTTGTTGTTGTTGTTGTGATTGTTGATATTGTTGTTGGTGGTACTGCTAAAGGGGTAGAAATAGGGTGGTGGTGGTAGTAGTAGTAGTAGTAACGCTGGTGGTAATGTTGATAGCGGTAATAGTGATAGATGTCGGTGGTAGGGGTGGTGGTAGTGGTGGTGATGGAGTAGTAGTGGTGGTAGCAACACTGTACCATTACTTAACAACCGATCGTGTGGCCGAGGGGAGACAGACGCCTTAATGCTGCTCTGAAAGATTTAATGAATACTATGACCTTCGGCGTAGTAACTGGACTCGATGTTCTGGGTGTAGTGTCGTACGCGGAGAACATTGCAGAAAAAAAACCCAAATACGACAAATGCGATCATAAACAGGTAGACAACACTGAGCCAAGTTTATTGTCAAGAATATATAATGATGTTTTTCGCATGTTTAGTATAAGTATTGTGGACCATTCTATGAAGAGGCTGGATTGATACAGAGACAGGAACTGAAGATATAGATTTAATGGGAGAAATTATTAAAGCAAAGAAGGAAAGAGCCTTGACTGGAGAGAAGAAAAAAAAAAAAAAGCAGAAAAAAAGTGAAGAGTAAAATAATTATATTAATGAATGGAGAGGTAATAGAAATGTGATAGACGGACATCCATAATTTGACAGTTAAATAATGTATTAACCATTCAATCCTTTTTGTGTGTGCAGTAATTCGTGAATATGAAGTTGCCACATACAGTATTTAAGCAAAGTTCATCCCTTTAAGATACGCAGTAATAGGTTAGTGTTACTTCACTATTTTTTAGTACAAAATTATGCTTGAAATACACAAAGCTTGCCTATATAAATTTTGGAGTTTGAAAGAACACAAATCAAACGACTCAGGAGTAATCAAACCTAAGAATGTTTCTATTTTGAACCAGGAGTGAAATTATATGCAAAAGAAAATTTCAATAATGTTAAAAAAAAAAAAAAAGACTAAAAACTAAATGACCACAAGTAATACCACACATGAAGGGGGCAGGAATTTAGAGGGAGAGGCCTGGGTGTAAGGGAAAGAAGATGGCCGTAAATTGGTAAGAGCAGGAGGGAAGGACGAATGAAGAGGGACTGCGCTGGGGTGTATATAATAATGGTTGGACGAGGGGAAGGTTGGAGAGCAGCAGAGGAGAGGAGAAAGAGAGGGAAGGGAAGGAGAGTATAGGGAAGGGAAAGAGAAGAGAGGAGAGGATAGGGAAGGGAAAGAGAGAATAGAGAAGGGAAAGAGAGAATAGAGAAGGGAAAGAGAGAATAGAGAAGGGAAAGAGAGGAGAGGAGGGGAGAGGAGAGGAGGGGAGAGGAGAGGATAGGGAAGGGAAAGGGAGGATAGGGAAGGGAAAGAGAGGATAGGGAAGGGAAAGAAAGGAAAAAGATAGGGAACGACAGGAGAGGAGAGGAGAGGATAAAGAGAGGAGAGGAAAAAGAGAAGGAGAGGGTGAGAGAAAGAGTATAAATGAAAGGAAATGAGATGTGAGGAGGGAAAAAATGAGTGAGATGGTGGGGGTGGGGAAGAGGCGTCTGGGAAGGTGAGTAGGAGTGAAACAACGAAAGAAAAGGGAAATGAAAAAGAGGAGTAAGAAGAATAGAGAGGGAGAGGGAGAGAGAGAAAGGAGAGAGAGAGAGAGAGAGAGAGAAGTGTTACTGAACTGTGTGTGTGTGTGTGTGTATGTGTGTGAATGTGCGGACGAGGAGAAAAGAAAGAGAAGTGTGAGAAAGGGATGAGAAGCAGGTGTGAGGAGGGTGATAGAGAGATAGTGCAAAGGTGAAAGAAAGAGGGAGTGATAGAGTAGACAGATAAGGGAAAGAGAGAGGGCGAGAGAAAAAGGAAGAGGGTGAGAGAGAGAGAGAGAGTGTGTGTGTGTATTTATGAAGGTGAGGAAGAGGGAGAGCTAAAGAGGGGTAAAGAGGGTGAAAGAGGAGGGAGAGTGATAGACAGATAAGAGAGAGACAGAGAGAGAGAGAGAGAGAGAGAGAGAGAGAGAGAGAGAGAGAGAGAGAGAGAGAGAGAGAGAAGGGGTGAAGAGGCGGACAACGTTTGATGAGAAGAGGGAAGGCAGTGTGTGTGTGTGTGTGTGTGTGTGTGTGTGTGTGTGTGTGTGTGTGTGTGTGTGTGTGTGTGTGTGTGTGTGTGTGTATTACCTGCAACTGAATGTGTATGTTTCTTCGTGAATACTTATATTTGAGTTTTGTATGTGCTTTTAATTATACATTATTTTATATTATTTGTGTACATATAATGAAGTCCTGTGCATTTTGTGTGCAATGGGTGAAAGAAGACATGTATAGTGTTTATACTCCTAACTTTTGCAGATTGAGAGTAAAGAATCCCACAACCATTTACGCCCAGAGAAAGATAATAGGAAGAAGAAATAAGATGAATTTTTAGAGTAGAATAAGAGATGTGTCCTATATGAAAACAGAAGGACAAGAGGGAAACACAGGACAGGATCTAATGCCTGAAAGAGGACAACAGAAGGACAACGGGTATAAGAGAAGAAAGGATCTAATGGCTGACATAGGAGGACATAGGGGGTGTGAAAGTATGAAGGGGAAGAGGTCTGGTTCAAGGAGAGGTTTTAGGGGGTGAAGAAGAGGAGGAGGAGGAGGAGGAGGAGGAGGAGGAGGAGGAGGAGGAGGAGGAGGAGGAGGAGGAGGAGGAGGAGGAGGAGGAGGAGGAGGAGGAGGGGATCTAAAGGAAGAGAGGGCCTACAGGGTGACGAGGGACGACGCGGGGAGTGGCGACCCTCGTGTTTAGACAGCTGGGCACCCTCGCGAAATCAGAGGGACTCGGACTTTAAAGTTTTATAGGGGGTGAGAGTGTAGGGGAGTGCCAGTGGAAGGAGTGTGTGTGTGTGTGTGTGGTAGAGGGGTAGGACCTGGCGAGAGTGGTGGAAGTGGGAAAGAGAGTGGCATATATAGGAGGGAAAGAGAGGGATGAGGGAGGAAGAGTGTGGTGGAGAAGGGAGGAAGAGGGTGATGGGGTAGGGAAAAGTTACAGAGGAGGGAGGGAAATATAGTATGAAGAACAGGGAGTGATGGAAAAGAGAGTAAGTGTTGGTGGATGAAGACAGAGTGACAGATGGTGAAGAGAGAGAAAGGGCTAGTGGAAGAGGATATAGACTGTAGAGGAAGGAAAGGGATTGGTGGTGGAGATAGACTGAGGGGGTGTTGAAGGGAGGCAGAAGGATGGTGATGGGGGCAGGTAAAGGGCTGGCGGAGGAGGTGGTTAGTGGGGGGAGGGAGGGGGCTGTTGATAGTGGTAGTCAAAGGGCTAGTGGAGAGAGAGAGAGAGAGAGAAACTGGAGGAGGAGGAGGAGAAGTGGAAGAGGAGGCCGCCTAATTCCCAGGTCGGCCTCGTCTGAAGCTATCAACCCAAACTCACAGGCCGCCCAGCTGAAACTTTGATAACACGCTCACCCACCCACTGTCCAGCCCTGCCCCACCCACCAACCAACCAAACCCTCACCCATGGCTCATATTAGAGAGAGGTGGGGAATGGGTAGGGTTAGAGGGTGATGGTAAAGAATAACACAGTCGATAAATGGCATGTGGGGGAGGATGGTTGTATACAAGTGGTTAGGATAGTATGGAGAGGGACTAGGAAGGTTTAGAACAGTATATATTATTATTATTATTATTATTATTATTATTATTATTATTATTATTATTATTATTATTATTATTATTATTATTATTATTATATAGGGCGATGGTTAGGGAACAGGACGTAAGGCAGGAGGTGATAGAATTGCTAAGTGGAAAATATGTAAGAAGATGCAACAAGAATTATAAAAGGTAGATGGATAACAGAAGAAAATGGGCAGAAGGGATTGGAAAGGTAGAACGAGAGACGGGAAAGGAAAGTATGGATAAAACGAGAGACGGAAAAGGAAAGTATGGATAAAGTGAGAGACGGGAAAAGAAAATATGGGTAAAGTGACAGACGGAAAAGGAAAGTATGGGTAAAGTGAGAGACAGAAAAGGAAAGTATGGGTATAGGCTAACGCAAGGGGTGGGTGTGTGGGTGGGTGGCAGGGCTCTGGGTTTTAAGAATTTGCATGGGCCAGCAGGGGTGACGATGGGACCCAGAGAGGAGACACAGAGGGCAGCGAGATGGATGCTAACCGAGAATACAAGAGTGATGTAAACAGGACTAGTGCATGGCGGGGCAAGAAAAACAGGGGTGACTCGACTTAAGAGGAATGGAGGGGTAGGTATAGAGGAATCTGTAGACTGAGAGAGAGAGAGAGAGAGAGAGAGAGAGAGAGAGAGAGAGAGAGAGAGAGAGAGAGAGAGAGAGAGAGAGAGAGAGAGAGAGAGAGAGAGAGAGAGAGAGAGAGAGAGAGAGAGAGAGAGAGAGAGAGAGAGAGAGAGAGTGGGGTGGTATAATCGAGAACAGACTGAAATACTTAGAGGAAGGTGTAGTGAGGAAGAATTGATAGTGGTTGTTGTGGTGGTGGTGATGATAATACGAAAGAGCTGAAATAATAGTGGTGAGGGAGTTGTGGTGGTGGTGTGGTGGATGGTGGTGGTGTGGTGGATGGTGGTGCGTGGTATGGTGTGGTGGGGGAGCAATACTAAACACGTTATTTTATTCCTTTTCTCCTCTTAATTTACTCACTCTTCACTATCTCCCTTCCCTTCATCTTATGCCTTCCCTGTTTCTGAGTCTAATTCCTTTCTAACTTCCCTCCACGGATTCTCTTATTCCTCCCCAACAGCCCTCCCTCACTCCCTCACTCCCTCTGTCTCCCCCTTCACCCTTCTCCCTTCCCTCTCATCGTGTAAGCTGCGCCTTTTTAATAAGTCAGTGAATATTATCATAATGCTTGATTAATGAAAGCAATTATATGTTGCATTAATTTTCAAGGAAAGAAACAAATCACTAATATGAAATTACCATCCAATTAAGCTAATGTGCACAGTATCTAATTAATGGAAGCCATCATTAGAGATAAAATGATTAATTATTTATGGAAAATTAGCATCAACGATTTGCCATTAAGCTCTGATGACAAACATTCTTAATTTACTCTTTTTTTCTTAACCTTATGTATATTGAAACCATTAATATATTTACAATCATGTAAATATGCCCTACGGTTCCTAATTTTGCGTTATGGGATGTTAATCACTTTACACGACGGTAATTATTTTTATATGATTATTTACTGTTCATCAATGTTTGTTTGCATTATTTTTACAATTAACGGAGAGAAGACCAATCGTACCGTACAAAAATTTTCATTAATATTCTACTTCTTTTGCAGGGTGGAAACAAACTCCAGAACTAAACCTGATCGTTCTTGGAGGCATAATTTACAAAAGATCAACTTTGAAGGTCCGAGTATTGACAGCAATGAGGGTTATTAGTGTTGTGGGTTGCATTTATGGAATATATTTTGTAGAAAATTATATATCACAATATTCCTGAAGGATGTGGCCAACGTTATAAGTATAATATGCAAGATTAAATAAAGCTCTATAACTAGTGAATTATTTTTTCAGGATACAATCACGAACGACCAAAGACAGGGACTAAAACAGAAGCAGTGAGATACAGTATTATATTATTATAGGAGGAACAGCCACACCCAGACCCAGTGACACTTCAACTCGCAGCCAACTCCACCAGGCTACACCTAATTCTGGCAAATCCTATACCAAGCATCACCCGGCCACCCTAAATCCTACCCATCTCTACCTGACGCCCCCCTCCCCCCTCACCCTCACCCCCTCCTCTCTCCTGACATTCCCTTCGTCCCACCCACTCTTACCTCATCTCCACCACCCACAACTAACCCCAACACACCCACTCCATCTCACATTCCATCCCACTCCACATCACACAGTTCAAAAAAGAATGTATATATACTCACTCCACATCACTTTCCACCGCACTCCATCTCACCTTCCATCCCACTCCACAACATTCAGTACCACAGTGGATATATAATACTCACTCCACTTCCTACTACGTTCCACTCCACACTATCCAGCACCCAAGGAGATACACATTCACTCCATCTCACAACTCCACTCCACTCCACTCCACACGCCGCACACGAGAGAAAAACGACCAACGCACCTAAGGACATAGCCCGACTCTCTCTAAGGACCACCAGCAAGTTCTAAAGGGAAAAACAAATCTACTAACATTACCCGAATGTTTTGAGCCAGACCACATAAATGTCCTGCCCCAAACTAGCCACCAAGATTCATGGCATAGTCACGAGCACTGATAAATATACAGTTTGGGTTGAAACATTGAACACTTTAATTCACCAACGTAGTCATTCCAATGTGGGTTTTATTGTGAATTTATTTACTGTCTCAAGGTATTCGAAGCACACCTGAATACTTATTAATACTCGTGACTGTACCTAATACTGATTATGTATATTGTACAAATGAAACGCTGTCCGATTACTGATAATTAACTTAAGGAGGTGATAAATTTGTGGTACATTGAAGTCGCTTGATTCCTCCAAAGTACTGTACTATGCCAGGAAACAGCACCAGATTGTTAAAAATAATGATCGGAAATTTTATAAGGTCGGGATAAATTTTAACAACCTCTTCGTCTTACAACACACACGGAAACACAAACAAACACATTTAAACAAACACATATAAACAAGCACAAAACACAGTCAAACAAGCAAACACAAACAAACAAATGAGCACACACACACACACACACAAGGAAAATGGAAAACATCGAACCTTCATTTTCCGGTGGGATCAGGAATGATGTTATGTTATTCAGAGGTGTCATGAGGTGATTATCGACATTAGCGCTTGTTATTCGCGGGCGGCACAATGGCTGTCATTAACCCGCGTCATCTGCTTTGGTTGGGCCAGGGGGGAGGAGGAGGAGGGGGGAGGATGGGGGAGGATGGGGGAAGAGGTGGGAGGAGGGGGGAGGAAGAGGAGAGTGAGGCGGGGAGTGGGAGGCGAGAAGAGAGAGGGAGGAAGGTTAGTAGAGAGTTAGAGGAAGGGAAGGTAGAAGTAAGAGGAAGAAGCTAGGAAAGTAAGAGGAGAAGGAAGGGAGGAAGGTAGGGAATAGAAGGCAAAGATAAGAAAGAATGAAAAGGGGATATAAGGGTAGGGGAAGAGAATTCGGAGACTGTAGGCCGTATTGTAGATTAAAACAATGAGGAGAAGGATGTATAGGGAGGAGAAGGAAAGGAATAAAGGTGTATAGACTAGGAGAAGCGAAGGAGGAGGAACTGGAGGAGGAAGAAAAGGGACGAAATACTGATAGTAGAGAGGTGAAAGATAAAGGAAGGAATGGGAGTTGTACGATGAGAGAGATGAATGAAAAATTTAAGAAAAGTGAGACAGTGAAAGAGGATAGTTTCGAAGAAAGGAAAGCTAGTTAAATATGGAAGGAGGCAAATGGAGGAATGGAGAAATAGGGTGGGTGCAGATGGTAGGAGTGAGAAGGAGTGATAAATAGAGAGGAATGGGCGACGAAAGCTCCGACTGTGAGGTGGAGTGAGAGAAGTAAAGTGATACAGGGAGGGAGAGGAGGAAAGGATGGAGGAGAGGAGGAGAGGGTGGGGGAGAGGAGGAGAGGGTGGGGGAGAGGAGGGGAGAGGAAAAAAGAGGAGGAGAGGAGAGTGCAGAAAAGGAGGGAGGAAGAGAGTAGAGAGGAGGAGAGGAGGAGAGAAGGAGAGGAGAGAAGGAGAGGAGAGAGAAGAGAAGAGAGGAGGAGAGGAGGGTGAGGAGATGTGGAGGGGAGGGGGAGGGGGAAAGGAGAAGTGATATATGGAGGGAGAGGAGGTAAGGAGGAGCGGAGGAGGAGAAGAGGATGATGATGGGGGTGGGGGTGAGGATGGAGAGCGGAGGGGGAGAGAATGATGATGGGGAGGTGGAGGGGGAGGGAGGGGGAGGATGGAGGACGGGGGTGGGTGGCTCGCTCGCTCATTGTGCCAGTAATGACGTCATGATGGCGCGCTCATCATATCATCATGATCCCAGTGTTGTTGACAAATGTTGTGTCCACGGCCGCTCTCCTCACCCGGGATGCTCATACATGTTGACTTTTAAATTAACTCTCTGGCCTGCACCCCACACCAACACGCTTACTGATACACACACACACACACACACACACACACACACACACACACACACACACACACACACACACACACACACACACACACACACACACACACACATACTATAAACTCATACATCTCCCCCTTGTGTACTGTGCCGATATTTTTTTCACACGTGTATCCACTCATACATGCTCTGATAAACTCCTACATTCATAGTCATACATTCATACACATATACTGATATCTTTCCACATATACAGACATTCATGATATACTATTATTATACCCACAAATATATCCTAATACACTCCATTTATCAAACTATACTGATAGAATACACTACTACATCAATTGACATCCACACCACACATACTCTGATACACACTTACATTATGCTAACACACACACATATACAAATACGATTCACATACACAATTATACACTCTTGCATAATATTATACTTGCATTATACAACATTTTTCACTTGTACAATTCTACATAATACGACATATTATATACTCCTACAATGACATACACGTCACCCTGGTTGGAATAAACGCCCCGCAATGATACATAATTTGTAATCTACACATGTGGCCCTCCTAATTGCTACACAAATAATTGTATGCTAACTAATGATTGACATATAACCTACACATGTGGCTCTATTGATTTTCGAGAGAAGTATGTATGTATGTATGTATGTATGTATGTATGTATGTATGTATGTATGTATGTACAATGCCAATGATCGCTATACAGCCATTCATTTTATTATCATAATAGATATTATTATAAATTTTATAAAATTATTTACCCCATTAAATAACAGTTCCTATTATTATACTCCTCCCATGTTATCTTGGACAGTGACTTGGTTTGGTTTGGTTTTGCTGGTGTGACTCCTCTATCCCATTACCATTACCATTCTCACTCCCTACCATCCCTCCCCCCTTCCCCCCGAGCGAGTCAACAGGAGGAAGGGAAACAGAGATGGACACAGACAGAGAGGCGTCACAGATTTCTCCCTCCAGGCTATATATACCTGGTTAATATTACTACACACACACACACACACACACACACACACACGTACGTATATACATTTTTTGAGTACCTTCCTTCCCCTTCGTCGTATTTCTCTCACATTCACATCATCGAACCATTTCAATATGATATAAGCAAGTCCTGACAACAACACTGTAGACTGGAAGTGTTTAGGCCTTGCGACACAATCAAGAAGCGTCCGGACAGAACACAGACTGACACTAGCATAAGGTTCCTTCCCTGACAACAACATTACACCATTGAGAATTATTATAGACGACACAGGTAAACACAGACATTCCTTACAGTATCTTAGCCTTTTGCTGATGTACTCTTTTTATGTAACCATTTATCAAGGAAGAAGGATTTTTGGTAACTGATATTATCTAACACAAAATTATCTAGTTAATGCCGATTGCATTATTCAGTACAAATAAATAATTTTCTAGCAGAAGGCTAGACATTTCCCAGCATCATTCTTAGATTGTAAATGTGACCAAGGAGTCATGTTTTTTTTGTTTTTTTTTTTTTGTGAAATCTTTGATTTTGACATTTTTATAACAAAAATTTCATGGAGTGGTATTGTAATTATTCTAAACGGTAAACATAAATTTTTCATGTCGTTTAACCACTAAACCACACACACACACACACACACACACACACACCCTGTAACTGGAACCTAACAGTACTCAGTAATATCCATAAGGTGCTGTCAGTGGTTATCAGTGCGGCGTATGATCTAAAAGCATTTGCGTATTACATTTAGATATCCTCATCTCTGAATAATTGGAAGGGCATTTGGAGGAAGAGAGTCGACAGGATCGCTGGCTAGCCATCCCTACCCATGCATAGCCAATGGTACAAAGTCTAAGGGTGACCTGATGAGAGGTGAGTCCGGTGGTGGTGATGCTGCTGCTCCTCCTCCTTCTCCTCTGGCCGACCCTCCGTAATTCCGGATATGATGACCACCTCTGGCCTCAAGCCGAAGCCAAAATGGGTTTTCACCATCCGGGGCGGCGCGGCGTGTGAATATTCATACGAGGTGACTGTTTACCGTATGATTGAGCCGTCTCCTCTCCCACCAGTAGCTCAGATACTCTCTCGAAATAACCTATTTTCCTTGGGGGTATTAATCTACGAATTCAAATCAAGAGCTGGGAGGGTGACGGCGTAACCCTTAGAAGGTTTAATCTCGGGATGTTCTGAGCGACGGCAAAATATCCTTTTGAAAACGATCCCTGGACACTCGGGCAAGAAATTGTGTGTCTGACGACGTGGCCTCGACCTTCCGAACAATTGCCTGTGTTTCTCAGTGTAACTTAGTACGGGATATAATAATCGTTGAATATTCCGTGCCAGACTAGAAGGGGGGGAGGGGTGACTACAGTTTGCATGCATTTCCGTGGCTGGGTGTACTTGCCAGGTCTACGTAGGGCCCCCGATCTGACCTTACCTCTCTACACACTCACCACCGACCGCTCCTCCTGCTCTGTACCGTCAAGACCAGTAGTTTGTGGCTACGACACGTCTTTCAACAACTCATAGGATATACAGTATATATATAGCAAATGTTTAAGGCGAGTGTCCCGTCTAATGTTTTACAATAAATAGTGCTTAAATAATGTGTATACTTAATGGGAAAATAGGTTCTAGAAGTAAAAGTATTAAAATATATTCACATACAGTATAGTGCACCTGTCTTCATTATCTCTTACTGACTCAAGATCAACCTTAGTTAGTGAAAGAAATGGTTAGGAGGGAAATGAAGGCAACGGTTCCCCCAAACTCTGTCAGCTACTGAGGAAGGCTGTCTCCTAACCCAACTTGGAGGAATCAGAAGTCTCCTGCAATTCTCCGACTGTTACTAATCACTTTAACCTTCTGTAACTTTGTCCTAGAGATTTGAGTTTCTGCCTCACAAAGATGATACAAATGAATGACTCCATCTCACGTCACCCTACCAACTCTTACCATAATAATAATAAAGGTACTCTGAGCGGTAATGAATATGATGTCCACTGTTTCATATTTTATTTTATTGGAGAACGAATAAGGGTCAGGTAATTTCTTGCTTTCCGTTTATTTTTATTTTACAGACAAGTAAAATATAAATAAAGAAATAAAGAAATTGAGAGAGAGAGAGAGAAAGAGAGAGAGAAAGAGAGAGAAAGAGAGAGAGAGAGAAAGAGAGAGAGAGAAAGAGAGAGAGAAAGAGAGATACAGCTACAGCAACATAAAGGTCAATCCTAGCATAATAATTAATTCAGGATATATTTTGTGTGTGGAGGAGGGCAGGTTTTCAGGTGAGCGTGTTAACAGTGAGGGGCAGATGTCACCCCCTGACGGCACACCAGACGAGGAGCACCACTCACGACAACAACACCAATGTCATCATCACTACCACCTCCTCTACCACCTCCACCTACCTCCTCCTCTGCCACCACTACCACCTCCTATACCACCACTACCACCTCCTCTACCACCTCCACTACCATCTCCTCTGCCACCACCACCACCACAACCACCACTACCATACGCTCTACCACTACCACCTGTACCACCACCATCACCTCTACCTCTACAAACACCACTACCATTATCTCCTTTACCATCACCACTTCTTCCTTCTCCTTCTCCTCCCTTCCCTTTGTTATACCATCACTACTCCCCCTACCACCACCACCACCAGTACTACAACCATCACTTTCCCTTATAGGTTTTGTTATATCTTCCTCCCCTCCCCTTCCTTCCAGTCTGGTGTCCTATATCATCTATGCTATACCGTCCTTCCCTCTCCTACCCCTCCTCTTTTCTCTATGTCCTTTCACCCTCTTTTGCTTTCCCTTTCCCAGTGTGACATACCACCCTCCAATCTTTACTGTCTCCTCTCATCTGTTCTATCCTTCTCCTCGTCCCCTTCCCAACTCTCCTATCTTCTCTGTGTCATAATATCTCCTTCACTTCCCTCCCTCCCTTCTGTATCATATCCCCTTCCTCTCCCCTCCCCTCCTCACTTCCTTTCCATCCCCACAGCTCCCATCTGATCTCTCCCCTAAGGCTCAACCTGCTGTTCTCCGCCCCCTTCCCCCTGCCATCTCCCCTACCTGCTCCACTCCCCAAACAACTCCACACTTCTGTCCTGTCGTTCCCACCTGCCTCAGTTAACACCGTCAGAAATCACTCGCAAAAGTAAAAACATTCTTTTACATTTTAAGAGTTGTCGAAGGTAAAATATTAAGGGATGGTAAAAACATGATAGCAAAAGCTGCTCTAAATCAAGACCCCTCCACATGTATACGGAAGTAAGAAATTAGTATATTTATAAAAGTCCATGACCTGCCTTTCCCTACCTTGCCTTATATATGCGTTATCCATTTTTTTCCTCTAATCTGCTCTACTTTTCCCAGCATCCTATTATTTTTTTCTTGCTCAATCCTGGATATATATTTTACTTGATTTACTCGAACATCAAACAATACTTAATTATTGTTGCCCAGTTACTTCATTCCTTACCCTATAAGTTTTCTATCCCACTTTGCCCTGTATACTTTACACTCGAATCCGTTTGGCTGGTTCCCTCCCATACCTTATGTTGTATACGTCCTGCCTCTCCCTATCCTGTCTATCCCATATTTGCCCTGTCCTCTCTTGCCTCATTCCTCCCTGTCCCTTACCTGCCCGATCACACTACACGCAGGGAATGACACGAATATAACCGGATTTTTCACTTCACGTTCCGCAACATATGATGAACAGGCTGGAATATTATGAGGCCGGATAATCTGGTGGTTTTTCAGAGAAGGGTTGATCCGTGACGCAGCCACTCTGGCGTCAGGGCAGCCAGGGGGAAACGTTGCCAATTCGGCGGTTTTTCCGTAGTCAGTGTTGTAAATATCCAATGGCTGAGATTATTTGGTGAAGCGATACACCTGATAGTATAGTTTGTGTGTATTACAGCCATTACTATAGATTCTTATTCCCCTAAAACGTTTTCACAAACAGCGAAAATTTTAAGAATACAGATAAATGTGTAATCTTAGCCGAGGGAGAAGATGAACGAACTAAGTTACAGGTTACACTTAGGTATAAAAGTTGAACTATATCGGTACAAGGTAAGACTTTGACATCACATGTGATCGCCAATAGTCTGGTACGTCTTGGTAATACAATAACTCATTTAGGCTTCACAAACGAACATAGGGCGTTTAATGGGGAATTTCTGGAACTAATCCGCTAGATGTCTCTGCTGTGCAGTCAATTCATGCGACATGAGCTAAAATATTGGTTTTTAAAATCCCATCAGCATACAAATGCATAGAACCTTGATCATTATGATACTTTTGGAATCCTGCATCGACTTTTCAATACCCTGTATGGATAATTTTGAGATAAGTTGGTTAAATTAGATATTTTTGTTTCGTGATTGTCGACCTTCTGCTATCGATATTTAAAGTAAGGCATATGCCAAGGCTAAAATCTATTTATTTGGACAATACAAATAAATATGATTAAGACTGTACTACATATTATGACGTAACATACCCAGTAACATGGTAATATATAGATAGAGTTATTTTTGTGGAGATATTAG
Organism: Petrolisthes manimaculis; assembly: GCA_034508575.1. NCBI lineage: Eukaryota > Metazoa > Arthropoda > Malacostraca > Decapoda > Porcellanidae > Petrolisthes > Petrolisthes manimaculis. The sequence goes on from JAWZYT010004337.1 coordinate 50,357, forward strand.
TATCTCCTTCACACAGTGAGCGACAAGGCAAAATTAGCCGAGCGAGACTCGAACCAAAACAAACATCAGCTGAGAGCCTGTCTGGCGTCTGCCTGAGAGTCCTCACTCCTCCTTCAGCTGTTGTAACGTCCAGCTACCGTAGTACATTGTTCTTATAAAAGAACCAAACCAACCACGTAACAATAACCAAAGCGAGCGCCAGTCGGATAAACACGTTTGTTTTGTTTTGATTCCCTCCACGATTCGACTACTTCGCCAGCACATTCGAGTTGCCTATTCTCAATTGAAATATGTATTTCAATAAACCAGGAAGTTGATCTATGTAATTCGGAGTTTTAACTATCACCTGCATGTTCTTTTTAAGTTTATTGTATTTTCATTTACTATGTTTCCAATCAATGGTGTACCTATTTGGTAATCCCGAGATGGCCAAAATAGTCTGAATGCCAATTTCACCAGAAAATCAACTTAACTCCTTTGATCACGAATAGTATTATTTTACCTGTGTTTTACTACTTAGAAAGAATTGTGTAGAAATATGTATCATTTAAGCTCGATGCATTTTTGTTTGTGTATAGAATGACTGAAGGAATATTTTCTTTTGCTTGTGTGCACGATGAACCATCGATTGTGATGCCACCTGGTGGCAACCACGAGTTTAGAAAATTCCCCATACCTTTGGTGTGTGTGTGTGTGTGTGTGTGTGTGTGTGTGTGTGTGTGTGTGTTGTATACCTGTCTCTCCGTTTATGTATGTGTCTGCGGAATATGTATCTGTCTGTGTATCTGTCTATCTATCCATCTCTCTCACACCCTTCTTTCCCATCCTACCTCCCTCCCTCCCTTCCCTACCTCTCTATCTCCCCCCCTCCCTTCCCATCCTCCCAACCTCTCTATCTCCCCCCTCCCTTCCCATCCTCCCTCCCTCTCTATCTCCCCCCTCCCTTCCCATCCTCCCTCCCTCTCTCTCCCCTCCCTTCCCATCCTCCCTCCCTCTCTCTCTCTCTTCCCTTCCCATAATAATTAGAGTGATTGATGTACTCAGCTGATGATGATGATGTCTGAGCCCCATATTCAATACGGAGAATGATCGAGTGAGAGAATCCCTGGACAAATTCGCAAGATACACGTAACAATGAACTAAACACACGTAACGATGGACCAAACACGTAACGATGGTACAAACACACGTAACGATGGTCCAAACATACGTAACGATGGACCAAACACACGTAACGATGATCCAAACACACGTAACGATGATCCAAACACACGTAACGATGATCCAAACACACGTAACGATGATCCAAACACACGTAACGATGATCCAAACACACGTAACGATGATACAAACACACGTAACGATGGTCCAAACATACGTAACGATGGACCAAAGGGATGGTAAGAGGAAAGTAGGCAAAGATGAAAAAAAAAATGAATTACAAGTGTTTTCTCCTGTAGCATTAACTTTTATTGCTTTGGTCTGATTCCTCCAAACTACGCCAGAAAACAGACCACTTGTTTCAGGTGCCAACACTCTCAGTAGTTCTATATCATTGTACGATTGTCAAAGAGGACGATAAATTATAAGGAAAAATATAATTGTCCTGCGAATGGGTATCTAAGCTGCCGTTTCTCGTTAGCGGGAAAACATACAATAACAAGAAAATCAAATGAAATTAAATGTGGCAACTTTGTAATATGTGTAACTGATATAAAGCCAGAATTCTGATATAAAAAGCCACATTTCCTTTTATGATACAATTAATAAGTTAAAAATGTATAAGCATATGTAAATATTCTTATGCCATTTTTACACACTATTCATATTTCGTGCAACAACATTCAATAAGTTTAATTAAACTTTTTAAAGTTTTTTTTTTTATGCAGAAGGACTTATTAGCACGCGAGTTTTAAAATCATCACACAAATTAATCCCGAGTGGTATTGTCTTATTCATTTCTGAAAACAATAACTATATTATAAGTTAAAGTTCATATCAGTATACCTTATATTGATCATTATTTACCTTTACAAAACTAATTATGGTTACCTGTAACGTAATGTCTTCATCATGAGAGAACAACGAGGAAGAAAGATTATTGTGATAAGACAGAAAGACCGTGTATCAAAAGGGAAAAGTAGACTCATAAAAGGGACAGAAAGTACCAAGAAAAAAGAAAGAACGGAAGGACAGATGGAAAGAGGAAAGGGAATGGCTCGAGTCTGAAGGGGTGCCAAGACCCTTACAGAATTGTCCACATCTTTGCAACCCACTATTGAAGAGAACAGTTCAGCTATGGTATGAAGAATATATATGGATAACTACATGTACAGTCGTCAACAGAAATTCGTCCCATTCAACTGGAGTGAGTGAGAGGACCCTGGCAATTTCCTAACACACTATATATATAGATGAGAGTTGACAAATAGGGATTAATTGCATAAATACTAAAGATCATTGGCCATTTAAAGGGGAGAGTATACTTTTGACTGATTGGAGTGCCTTGATTCCCCCGAAGTATGCTAGGAAACAGACCCAGATGAAGAAAAATAATGGTATCCTGTTGCCTGGAATAGTTTGGAGGAATCATAATCTCCAAAAATGTCAAAACTATACCCTCCCCTTAAATTATACTTTTCAGCTCTCATACAGTGTTGCCAGATTTCCATACTCCTCTCACTCGTGTTGAAAGGAACGAATATCTGCTGCCGACTGTACAACTATATAAGTAAAGTGTAGAGCCGACCCAGACGGCTATGGGATTAAATATAAATGAAGGTACGATAATTTGTTATGAAATGAGCGAAGCAAAAATCTTTAATAATGCAAAAGTTTTCTAAAATCAAAGCCGTTTTTATAATTAGTTACAAAGCAACGCCAATCTAGAACCTATTGATATTTCAAGACTTACACAGGCTTAGTATTATCACCGTAAAGTCCTATGCAGTCATACCTGATCATAAACTGAAAAAAATAAATAGTCAAATCAATCTACCTGAAACAAATCAACAAGCAATCCTTATCAACATAACGACCGACACAAAGGTTATAGAAAGTATTGGCTAACTGAGTGTACTGTGAGGGTAAACCTATAGATCCTCTTTTGATGGGTAGGAAAGCTTATGTTTTTCTTCTTCACTTGGTTAGTTGTCTCGTGCTTCATAATATACTACTGTAATGTTCAAGATTTAAGTCAAATTTGTTTAATTAATTTGCATAGAAATGTATGGTGTTTGATCTTACCTGTTAGAATGAGTACACCAATGTTCGATATTTAACAGAGAAGTTTCTGTTCAACAAGTGGCTTAGTATGTCACAAAGACGAGTCAGACCTACACAAGATTATTATCCGATCATTATATCTTTGGTCATTGTAACAACATAATTATACACTATCAAACCAATATGACGGTCAATAGTATGAAAATCCATCAGTAAAACTCATGATAGCAAACAGCGTATATATTTTATGTAACCAATCGCTGGTAATGTATTCCAGAAATTACTCTAGAATTATACATATTTATTACTATTATTATTATTTTATTTTATTTTTTCAGTGCAAACCTATACCGTACCTACAATCCCTCCCTCCGTCACTGTTCTATGTACTGTAAGCTTCCCTCCACACCTTCACTTTCCTATGGTTATTTTGTACCACCACACCTTTAATTTCCAATATAAATTTTGCACCCCATTTTTAATTTTCTACATTCATTTTCTACCCCACCCTCAATTTTCTTTGTTCATTTTTCACCTTGCATTAACTTTTCTCTATATTCATTTCGCGCCCCATATTCAATTTTCTATACAGTATAATACGTTTGTTCTCCACTTGCAATATTTTTATTTATATATATATATTTTTTATCTCTCTGCACTTCAAACCCCAATTCATTTTTCACTTGTTCCATAATTATCTGTCCAAGTTTCTCTCTCCTGAATAATTTACCAACAATAATGCGATTTAAAAATCTAACATTACTAATCACTACCCATGTTAATTCCTTCGTAATAACAAAGCAAGTTTTTTCTTTCAAATTTTTGCTCTTATTTTATTTATCTGTAATTTTTTTTAAAGGTTCAGCCGGGCAGCCTGGGAGAAAGAAACAGTACCGCCATATTGGATTCTGAGTATGTTTGGTTAAGTTTTCTCTACTAAGTAAATAACTTACTGGAAACCTTTCTTATAACGTTCTATAAAAAAATATTTTTTCACAATAGTTTCTTCTTTTAGTCTTAGATAGAAAGGGAGATAAAAAAATAGCGAAATATTTTCATTAGTTCCCAAAGTAATAACAGTTTCTCAGCAGCGTTACGCATCAGCTATATATGCTTTCCATTGTCAGTTTTTCGACTGAGGTATAAAGATGCTTGTACAAGTTCGAGGTAAACATTATTGATATAACTTTGGTGGTAATGACTATTAGTCCAATGGCTCTAAGAAAATCCTATTAATAAATCCATCGAACAAGTCATCGTCATTGTCTAGTTCATAATATTATTCTTGCATTTTGTCCTTAATACTGTATAACTTTCATACTTGTGCCCTCATTAACCAAACAACCATTTTTGGACATTTATCTCTACCATTTCCTCTCGTTCTCGGTCCCTTTGTTTGTCATTTATGTATGTAGGTAT
>JAWZYT010004337.1:60000-74548 GCA_034508575.1 Petrolisthes manimaculis
ATGAGGGTTGAAGAAAGGAGAAAGGGGGAAGAGGGGGATGAAGGGGGGGATGAGGGGAGGAGGGAAATGAGATGCATGATCTGTATAGTAAAATATGTTTAATATAAAGACAAAAGTGAGCAGAAAGGGTTGAATCCCTAGTGAGAGAGAAATGAAAATGTTTAGTAAGAGGGGGAGGAATGAATGAGGAAGGAAGACAGAATGAAATGAAGAGATAAACGGGTGGAAGAAGGATGAGGAGAAGAAGAGAAATACAGAAAAGAAAGGAGAGGGGAGGCAATAATAGAGACAGAGTGAGTGTGTATAGATGTGAGAGAAGTTAAAGAGAGGGACGGAAAAGAGGAAAAGATGAGTAGGAAAGTGAAAAGAGGAATGGGAAGGGGAGCAGAAGAAGGAAGGAAGATCAGAGAGGGATGGGAAAGAAAAGTAAACAGGGACGAAAACAGGAAAGAAAATGAAGGGGTGAGAGGAGAGGAGAAGAGCGGAAACGGGAGCAAAGGTAAATGGAAAAGAGAAAAAACAAAACAGGAGACAAGGAGGGAAATAAAGGAAAAGCAATGACGAGAACAGAGAAAATAGGAAAGGGATTGAGGGGGGAGGGAGGACGGACTGGGTAATTTATAAAGGAGAACGGAAAAGGAAGAAAACATATTATGACGGGAAGTTGAGGAGTAAAAAGAGGAAACGACGGACTGGGACGGGTGACTTTAATGAGGGAGTAGGGGTCGTGGTGGGTGGGTGAAAGTGGCGGGTTTAGTGGTGGTGGTGGTGGTGGTGGTGGTCAACTCGCCACTGGAGGGTTGGGGCATGAAAGAGAGATTCAGGGAGGAAAGGGGGGAGCAAGGGGAGAGGAGGGAGGTGTTGTCGAGGGGATACTGATGTGGAGAGAGAGAGAGAGAGTGTGTGTGGGTGGGGGGAAAGAGGATAAGGAGTTATGGAGTGGGTCTGAATGAGAGAGAGGGGAAGGTGAGCGAGACGGAAGGGGAGAAAGAAGGGGAAGGGAGACACACGGGCAAGGAATCAAGCAGGCAAGAGGGGAAGTGGAGTGGAGAAGGGTGGAAGCAGGGGAGGAAAGCTGGAAGAGAGGGGAAGGGGAGATACGCAACGAGGAGAAAGGACGGCAAGGAAGAGGGGAAGAAGTGTAACAGAAGGGAAGGATGCAGGGACGAGGGGAAGGGGCGCGAAAGAAGGGGAGGAAGCAACAAAAGAGGGGAAGGGGCGAGAACGAAGGGGAAGAAGCGAGGGAGAATGGCACGGGCGAGCCAGTCTGGGAGGAAGTAGGTGAGAGGAGGAGGAGGAGGAGGAGGAAGGAGGGGGAAGGAGGGGGGAGGGGATGAAAGCAGGAGAGGGCAAGAGGTAAGTGAGGCTGGGGAGGACAAAGGATGAATTACGTGAGAGCAAGGGTGGAGGAAGGAGGCATGAGGGGAGAGATGAAGGGGAAGGGAAGGTTAGGGGAGGGAAGGGTGTTGTGGTAAGGAGTGTGACTGGCTCGTGCTCTGGGTTGGGGGAGGAAGAAGAGTCGAGGACCTCAATGAACAGCGTCGAGAGAGGGGCAGAAGGGTCGTATTTACTCCAGAAATGTTTAAAGTTCAGCTGAGGTATTCGTGCGAGGGGAGGGACACGGACGCTCAGGAGGAGAGATGGACTCCGTCTCACCAACTTTGCTCATGCAATTCTTTATTGATGATTATAAATATGATACAATTCATAATCGTTTATAATTGGAATACATATGAGGCTTACTTTAGCACAGTTAATAATGGCTGTGAATGGTTTACACTCTGTTCATCTTGATATAAGTTCGTTTCCATTCTTGTTAGTGGTATTTTTTGTCAAAATGTAAGGAGCATATTTCCACCAAATATTAGGATATTAGGAAATTAAATCCTACATGACGGAGTATGTCAACAAAGTTTAAAGGTGCCATCCAAGACAATACAACTAGTTACCTGATAAGATATATATATATACAGGCAGCGAAATATCTGACCCCTCGGTATATCTAGTTCTTCGGTATACCTGGTGCCTGGATATACCTGGTCCTCGTGCATGTCTGGGTCTGTCCTCAACATGCACCACCAACACTCACCACCTACATGACCTTTGTTTACATGTACCTGCATGGCGATTCTTTACCTTCAAATCCTATAACCAAGACACCACCTACTACAACACCACCACCTCCACCAACACCAACGTCTGCTACAACAGTAAAACAAATACCCAAGACATTGATCGTCAAAACAACAACACAGCAACAATCTCACCTCTTAGGGCAACAGTTTCACCTAGAATAATAGCAGCAACTAAACCAATGTATCTTACTATACAGACACTGTAACAACAAGAACTCCTAAATTCACCCAGCATCAGAACAGCACCTACTTCTACCTTCCATAACACCAACACTACCTATAGTATTATCCTAAAAGACCACACTGTAAACAAAACTTCACTAAGACCCTCACCGACGACACACCAATGACACAACGCCACATCACCACCCCTCTTTGTGAGACTCCAATTAATACAGAACAACCACTTCAACAACAACAACACAAGCCACATACAGAGAGACAACACACAGCATCAACGCCACAACCTACCACACCCCAATGACACAACAACAACAACAGCAACACATTACCACCACTCTGTAAAGCAGGTGGTGGTGGTGGTGGTGGGAGCTCTTTATGCCGCTCCACCTACCTGCTGCCACACCACAAATACATTTCCTCCCGCCCACTATGACAACAAGGGGAACACCAGAGGAGGGCCGCTGTTTGCTCTGCTGGTGCCTGTTCTCTTGGCTGAAAATTAGATCCGGTGCAGATTCCTCTTTTTTTCTTCTTTAGTTTTTTTTTTACGGAGCTTATAAGGCGAACTCTTTACTGGTTTTACTCGTGTGTGTGAGTGTGTGTGTGTCACACAAAAGTGACCTCGACTAAGCAGTGAAATACTTGCTCTTTTCCTTTCTTTGGTGTAGCTGTAAGCTGAAATGATCGAGGAAATTACTTTCTACGAACCGAGCGATATTATCAGTGTTTAATAAAAATACCACATGTTTGTACGTGGTACTTACTTTTCAAGCATAAGATTTTTCGGATAGTAAGCTTGGATTGCAAATGTCAACAAATTACTTTCAGATGTCAGGTTACTTATCGACTACTATTGATTACATAGAGCTGGAGAAGCTAAGACACACGCAAAAATACAACAAGTAGCACAACCCCTACTACCACTCTTAACTCCAACCAACACCCTCTCTGCAGTCACTACCACTATCATTATCATCCGTCAAATACCATCCCGACATTCATTGCCACCACCAACACCATCCCATCACAAAAACGATAATGTATTCCAGTTAGACATGCTGCAACCACTAACACCATCCCTACACAACCACTAACACCATCCCTACACAACCACTAACACCATCCCTACACAACCACTAACACCATCCCTACACAACCACTAACACCATCCCTACACAACCACTAACACCATCCCGACACAACCACTAACACCATCCCTACACAACCACTAACACCATCCCTACACAACCACTAACACAATCATTATTACTCATTAGGCCTACTTTTCTTAGCTCTACGTTTAACAGGAGTACCTCTACTCAACATGATCACAATCTAATTCACTGTCTACTATCAAAAACTACAATTATCCTTCCCAACTCGATGTGTTACCTACCCCACTATCACTATTATTACTACTACCACCACCACCACCAGCACTGCCCACTCCAGCATGACATTACCTCTACCACCACCACTACCACTACCACTACACATCAACCCTCAGTTCACTCCTCCCTCCCTCTTCACTGTCTCACATCACCTGACCTTTAATGAAAATCTACTTAGGGATGATAATCTCCCTGTAGTAGTAAGAGGGGGACGAGAGGCAAGGAGGAGGAGGAGGGGTGCAAGAGACAGAGAAACACACACACGCACACACACACGCACACACACACGCACACGCACACGCACACGGGAACAGAATGATAATAGGTGAGCATTAGGGATAATATTATACACAATGATAGGAAACTGAGAGGTAATGAGACACCTTGTAATATAAATGAAGTTGAAGGGAAGAGAGAGAGAGATAAAGACAGAGTAAATCAATTAGCATATTATAATATAAAAATGGGGAGAGAGAAAGGGAGAGAGAAAGGGAGAGAGAAAAGGAGAGAGAAAAGGCAAGGGGAGAGGAGATAAAAGCAAGAGAAAAGTGGAGATAGAAAGAGAAAGGAGAGAGAGAGAAAGGTAGAGAGGCAGAGAGAAAGGGAGAGAGAGAGGCAGAGAAAGGGAGAGAGAAAGGGAGAGAGAAAGGGAGAGGAAAGGAGAGAGAAAGGGAGAGAGGAGAGGCTGGGTCAGGTATCAAGAGGAGACGTATGTGAGGTCAGGCTTATAATGAGGCCACCACATTACCACCTTGTAACAGTATAATGTTGATGAAACGCTGCAGGGAGTGGGCAAGGGCAGTGGGGAGAGTTGAGGACAGGAAGTGGGAAGTGATGAGGAGATGGTAAGGGGAGTGGGGGAGAAATGAGGACTGGAAGTGGGAAGTGATGAGGAGAGGGGAAGGGGAGTGGGGAGAGTTGAGGACAGGAAGTGGGAAGTGATGAAGAGAGGATAAGGGGAGTGGGGGAGAGTTGAGGACAGGAAGTGGGAAGTGATGAAGAGAGGGTAAGGGGAGTTGGGGAGGGATGGGGACTAGAAGTGATGAGAAGAGGGTATGATGAGTATAGGGAGGGCTGGGGAGTGGGAAATGGGGTTTGTTGGGGATAAAATAAGGAATGAGAAGTGAAAAGGGAGTTGAGAGAGAAATACATAGGATATAACAGGGACAAAACTGGCGAGAGGAATATGTAAGGCTGGTGACATGGACAAGGATATAGACAATAATAACATAAGAAATACAATCTCATATATCCACAATCATGAATGGGATAATTTTACAATTTTACTATTTTACAATGCCAAAATCCAACTTGCACGCGCACACACACACACAAACACACACCCACACACACACACACAAATACGAGTGTCGAGTCATCAAAGGAAGCGAGTATAGCATTAACCGAAAGACAAGGAAGCAGAGTCTGAGGAGGACGAACAAGACCTACAAACACTCTGACTGTTTCTGAGACGATGTAGGAATGGTTGTATCAGAGAACACAAGTTAATTTACACCAGACGCCCGGAAATACGAGGCAGACAGGTAGGTTAGGTTAGGTAGGTAGTAAGTGGGGTGGGAGAAATAAACTCGCTTAAAATTCCTTACTCTCTTATAAACTTTTCTGTTTTGTTTCCTTTACGGACTTCAGATTATTATTACCTATACTGTCAGTTTAGTCAAATTTTGTATAACTAGGTATAATAATCAAGTCTACTGAACTAATAATATCTCCATTGGCAATAATTATGTAAAAGATGTTATCCAATATCATGATTTCAGTACAATATTGATTATTCTGAGGCGCAGTAAAACACAAACCATTACAAACCAAGCAACCAACAAACAAACAACCCATAAACCATTACAAACAAACAAACATACAAACAAACTGACCCCAAATCAACCAAATACCAACAAACAACCCACACACCATTACAAAAAAAAAACAAAAAAACAACAACTGACAACAAACCAAACAAACACCAACAAACAAACCTCATCCACGACGGTAACCTTATATGAATTAATACACACAATACCGTATACGCATCAGAAACCATCAAGGCATTCAGGGATAAAAAGGGAGACAGAGAAAAAAATGGGGGGAAAATAAAAATAATCCGATGGACATTCCCAGCAGCAGCAAACAGCAACAGCAGTAGCAGAGGCCCGGACAACTAAGCAACGGAGGCAAGTCGACGACCACCACCACCACCACCACCACCACTACCCAGTCCCTCGCCCACATCGCCACCGATACCAAAGATTTTTTTCCCTCCGTACCGAATGCCGTGTTCTGATATGTTCAATGCTCCCACTATTTTTTTGCTTTTTGTTTTTTTTTGTCAACCCAGGTCCAGGCAGCGACCGCAAGTACAAGTGGTGTTGGTGGTGGTGGTGGTGGTGGTGGTGGTGGTGTTGGTGAGAGAAAAGAGGGTGTGATGCGGTAGTGGTGCTTAAATAAGTCATTGGTGGCATCAGGATGGGGTTAATGGTAGTAGCACAGTCAGTGGTGGTGGTGGAGGTGGTGGTGGTGGTGGTGGGCCCGGTTTAATATTTGAGAGATGTGTCGCGTTGGGTGATTGTACTGTGAGTGTGTGTGTGTGTGTGTGTGTGTGTGTGTGTGTGTGTGTACCCGGGTGGGTGGGTGTGAAAAAGCACATTGATATTACAAATTTATTGATGAAGAGCGTGTGTGTGTGAGTATATTTACTTATATAATATTTGAGTGCTTATAAGGATGGGTGTGTGTTTGTGTGTGTGTGTGTGTGTTTAAAAATAATACGAGTACTGTTTCATAAGCTTTAATTTCCACATTTCAGTTCTATGGCTACTGAAACACTGAAATGGTTACTGTAACGTCATGGGCTTTTCAAAATGTATCACTATAGTTGTATGTCATAATATTTTTAATGGAACTGTGAATAAGCAGAAGAACCTAAGTTTAAATGGATATAATGTATTCTTGGGTGATTAATCTGGAGTATCTGATTCCTCCAAACTATTTCAAGCAACATGATACACCATTATAATTATTCATTGGTCTTGTTCCCTGGAATAATTTGGAGGAATCGAAGGACTCCAATGCAAGACTGTGAGGAGGACTATTTTTCATGGCTAGATGATGATGATGATGAAGTTGGCTAGTGTGTGCTTAAGTAAATATGTATGTATGTATGTATGTATGCCTGATATGTGCACCAACCAGTGTTTTCATACATGTTGGCGGATGTATATTGTGTATGCATATGTCACGTGTGCATGTATTATCAATGAATCTGGTTTTGCGGATTGGTGTATAAATTAGTGTACCATGTGTGTTGTTGTGTCGTGTGTGTGTGTTTGTATGTGTATGTTATGATAGTGTGTGTAACACTGTGTATGCGTGCATGTTGTGATAGTGTGTGTGTGTGTGTATGTTGCGATAGTGTGTGTGCGTGTGTATGTTGCGATAGTGTGTGTGTGCGTGTGTGTGCAATTGTCTTAAAGTCTTTTCACGAACCAAAACCTTCTTCTCTCACACACAACTTTCCTTCTTGCCTTCCCCTCCTCATCATTCACATTCCCACTGAACCGTCCTGCCCTCACCATTGCTCTCACCTTTCCTCTTCTCTTCTCTTCTTCTTTTACTCTAGTATCTCGGTCCACCTTTCTACTTTCTTTCCCTGTATATTTTCACCTCTATATCCGTTCCCCTTTCTCTCTTTTCTCTTCTGATTCTTCTTTTCAAGTATTGTACCCCCAAACTCCATGCCCCCAACTTCGCCCTTCGATAACTTTTGTGTCTTTTATACTCAGCATATAATATTGTCTCCCTTTATCTCTCCTTTCTTCCTCGTCGTTTTCTCGCTCCTCTCTTATCTTCTCTCGTCTTACGCTCTCATTATCTATCTCACCTCTCCCCTGTATATATTTCGTCTTCATCAACCCCTGCATGTCACCTCTCTCATTTTTTCAGTGTCCTTTATCTCTCTCTCTCACTTCCTCCTTCCACTCCTTGCTTCTACTCTCTTTGTCTGTCTGTCTGTTTGTCCGTCTGTCTGTCCCCTCTTTCACTCCTTCTCCACCACGTGCCATCTCCTCCTCTTCCTTCCTTCCTCCCTCTCCTTCTCCCTCACCCTCACCTTTCCTATCCATTACACTCCATTCCCCTGTTTCTTCTAATCACTCTCTCTTTCCCTTCTCTTCCTAATCGCTCTCCCTCCTCCTTTTCACCCTCTCCCTCTCCTCTTCCCGGTCACACGCCCCTCCTCCTCCTTATTCTCTTTCCCCCTCGGCTCTCCCCTTCCCCCTCCACTAGTTACTCTTCCTTTACCATCCTCTTCTTCACCCCCTCTTCCCCTCTTCCTTTGCCGCCCTCTTTCTGACCGCACGCTGCATTTTCTCTTGGTATAAACTCTCCTTTTCTCCCCTTTCTCTTTTATTTCCCTCTGTTTGACTTTCTCTTGTCCAACTCCTACATATGGTACCTGTTGATTTGATAACATGTATAGCCTCTATATTAAATAAGTAGAACATATTGAATAGTAATGTTTCTTGCAGTATCATAACAGCATCACACACACACACGCACGCACGCACGCACGCACACACAAAGAAAGAAAGAAGCTCGGTATATTACGTAGCATTTTTACACAAACAAGACAGATGGAGGGTTAAGCGATTCACGAGGGACGTAAATATTTGCATCATCATCATCACAAAATAAAACATCCCCCAGCGTGGTGGTAAAGTGTATATGAATTAACGCATCCCTTCCTTAGCGTTCACCTTTAATACGGTACTCTGGTGTTTACTTAACCCAGCCACGTGGTATAGAGTGGTGTGCATCAGATGACCTCATTAGGGGGTCAGATGGAACTTGTGCTATCTGTTTGCTTCACTGCGTAATTATTTATATATACATTTCATATCTCGTTTAAGGGTTTTTACACTTGATACACATAGACCCGATAATAGAATCACATTACTCCCTTATAGTTGAACAAAAATCTCTGGGCATACAAACATTAAAGGGTAATACTAAACAAATAAACCCTCCAATTAATCATCAAAACCGAAATAAAACCAATACACTTTCTTCTGCTTGAAACCAATTTTATCCAACATATGGGACTGTAAATCAAACCTTTCATCAGGGTAATGCTTTGTGGAAAGAAAAGTTCAGAGAATTCACAAGTCACTCCTTGTTAGTTAAAACTGATAGTGTATACGAGTGATACAGACAGGTTTTGCTTGTTGCTTCTTTAACGAGAGTGTTATGTATTTGTGTACACTCGTTTAAAAACATATAAAGCATCAGAGAAGTGAAAAAAAAAATGGTTATATGACGCACAAAATGAGTGTTCCAGGAGTGAAAAAAAAAAAAAATAATATTCACTCCCACTCTTCCATTCTCACACATGCACTCACTCATTCATACACGCAATCTCTCTCTCTCTCTCTCTCTCTCTCTCTCTCTCTCTCTCTCTCTCTCTCTCTCTCTCCTCATTTTGATCTCCGACCCTACTCTTCCCCTTTCATTTCCTCCTCCTCTCTCTCTCTCTCTCCCCTCCTACTACTCCTCTCTATACTCATTCAGATTCTCTATTTTCTTCTCGCTCTCTCTGTGTTTTACTTAGTTTACTCCTCACCCTTCTCTTCTCCCTTCCTCCCTCTCCCTTTCTATCTTTATTATGCCATTTTTACCCCTTCTTTCCTCCTCTATCTCTGTCACTTTCTTCCTTTTATTATTTTCGTATGTTATTTTGCACTGTCTATGTACTCGTGTTTCATCTCTTTAATGTATCTTTTTTCCCACCTATTTTTCGTGTTTCCATTTTCCATTTCATTCTTCTCCTTTTATGTTCATCCGTAATTTCCCTTTCAATGCAGTTGTATATTCTTTGTTTGGCCTCTTTCCCATTTTTCATTTACATCCTTATAATTTCCCCTTTATTCCTCTCTCTTTATCCACCACCTCACATTTCATCTCCTTTTCCATCTCCTATTCCACATTCACCTAATCTTATTTCCTTATCACCTCCTCCACCTCTTACTCCACATTCACCTCCTCTTCTTTCCTTATCTCCTCCTCCACCTCTTACTCCACATTCACCTCCTCTTCTTTCCTTATCTCCTCCTCCACCTCTTATTCCACAATCACCTCCTCTTCTTTCCTCATCTCCTCCTCCACTTCTTATTCCACATTCACCTCCTCTTCTTTCCTTCTCTCCTCCTCCTCCTCCTCCTCCTTTCCTTCAACACGTAGTCTAGATTAACGTAATTAAACAGGTAACCCAGTAAAAGGTCACTATGGGCCTCCTGTTGCCTATACTTCCTTTGTATTCATCTGTATTCCTTTGTATTCCTCCTACTCCTCGTTCTTTTCTTCTTTTCTTTCCCTCTATCCTCTTCCTCCTACTACTCCTCATTTTCTTCTTTAGTTTCCCTCTCTCCTTTTCCTCCTCATCTTCTTTCTCCATCTCCTTCCTATTCCACATTCACCCCTTCTTTTCCTCTTTCCTTTTCCTTCTCCATCTACTTCCTATTCCACATTCACCCCTTCCTCTTTTCCTCTTTTCCTCTTCCTCCTCCTCCTTTTCTTCTCTCCCTCTCCCTCACCCTTGGCTCCCCTGCTGAACACTTACTTCGGGGGACGAGTGTTGACTCCTTAAAGTAATAGTCTGACCAGCAGCAGCGCCTGTCTCTCCCTCCTTCCCTCCCTTCCTTCCTCTCTCTCTCTCCCATTTTCCTTTAGCTCCTCTCTCCTTCCCTCTCTTCCTCCCTTCCTTCCTCTCTTTCTCCCCTTTTCCTTTCGCTCCTTTCTCCATCCCTCCCTTCTTCCCCCTCTTTCTCTTTTCCCCTTTCCTTTCGCTTCTCTCTCCTCTCCTTTCCTTCTTCCCTTTCTCTTTCCCCTTTCCGTTTCGCTCCTACCTCCCTCCCTTCAATGTCTGTTCTTTCTCCCTCTATGGTCTCCTTCACTTCCTGTTATATCTCACTTCTATCTCCTCTTCTCCTTCTTTGCTCCTCCTCCTCTCTGTCTGTCCACTTTCTCTCTTCTGCCTTTCTCACCTCTTCCTTCTCCTCCTCCTCCTCCCTCGCCTCCTCACTCTCTCCTTCCTCAGCCAACACAAGAAACCATCTCACACAACTCCTTTGCAAAATCTATTAAGAGCCAAGAGGGAGAACCATTTTTAATAATATACCCATAAGAGAGTTAGACAGCAATAATGAAAGACCTGAGTGGACCTCCTTGACGCATACACCCTCCCTCTCCCCCCTCCCCACTAAGGACCCCACCAAGGACCCCCACCCGCTGAGACCACTTCCATAAAAAGACCCATGTGGTCCTTTTAGCACACATACATACTCACTCACTCTCACTCACTCCCAGGCTCACCATTCGGATATACGACAACCAGCCAACCAACCAACAGATTTCCTTCCCAAAACCAAACAATCTTGACTAGGTTAGATCTGATTTAGGAATGTTATGTTACTTGGATTGGCTTCACTGTTTGTCAAGTAAAAAGGTAGTTTATGTGTCTTTTTCTTGTGAACCTCCTTGATTCATTTCTGTCTGTCTGTCTCTCTGTGTCTGTCTGTTTGTCTGTTTCTGTCTCTGTGTGTCTCTGTCTGTCTGTTGGGTCTGTCTCTGTGTATCTCTGTCTATTTATTTCTGTCTGTCTGTCTGTCTGTCATCCCCCCTCTCTCTTTCCCTGCCTCACTTCCTTTCTCCCCAGTCAGCCTCCCTAATTCTCACTTCTTCCTTGCGTCCTCTACTTCCCAACCAAACTGTCCAACTCCCATCTGTTTTCAACTCTTCCTTCCCCCTTCTCTGCCTCATTCCCTTCCTCCCTCCCTGTCTCACTCACTCTCATTTCTTCCCTCCATTCTCACCCTCCCTCCCTATCCTCATCAATTCTTTCCTCTTCCTTCCCTTTTCTATCTCTGTCTTTCTGTCTGTCAGTCTGTCTGTCTCCAATTTCTCCCTCCTAGCCTCCTCCCTTCCTAAATATCCAGGGTCCAGCGGTCATCTCAGCCAGAGAGACACTTGAGACTGGACCGACATCTCAATATTACGCATTATGAGCCCACTAATATTTCTCTCAGATATTTTCTTGAAAGAGGAGGAGGAACAGGAGGGGAGAGTGGAGTGGGATGGGTGGGGGAAAGAGGAGGAGGAAAGAGAGGAGGAGGATAGGGGGGAGAGAGGAAGAGGAGGGGGAGAGAGGAAGAGGAGGGGGGAGAGGAAGAGGAGGGGAAAGTGGAGAGAGAAGGAGGTAGTGTGTGTGTGTGTGGAGGGGTAGGGAGGAGGGTTAAGTCGAGAGGTCAGTCTAACTCTATCTGTCTGTTTCTCTCGCTTTCTCTATCTATCTAGCAATCTTTCTATCTCACTGGAATTACACCCTCCCCTCTCACCGCTCGTTTCACCCTCTTGCCATTTCTTAAACATTATTATATTGGTTCTTCCTCCTTACTTCCATTTCATTGTCCTTTCCTTTTCATTCTCTTACTCTTTCCTTTTCCTCCGTTTGCTATTTCCTCTCACTCTTCTTTATTTTTTGCTCTTCCCCCTCAACCTCCTCTTCCTTCCCCACCCCACTCCTCTATCACCGCCCATTCACCCTCCTCTTACTCTTTGACCTCCTCCTCCTCCTCCTACTCCCCCCAGAGAAAATTTGCCCCCACTTCAAGAGATATTGACGACCCCAGCCTCCTGTTGAGAGACATATTGGTGGGGGGAGGAGGAGAAGGAGAGAGGAGGAGGGAGGGAGGAGAAGGAGAGGGAGGTTGGGGGAGGATATGGAGGGTTGGGGGAGGACATGGAGGGTAGGGGAGGACATGGAGGGTAGGGGAGGAGATGGAGGGTAGGGAAGATGGGGATGGAGGAATGGGAAAAATGGGGAGAGGGGGTATGGGGATAGAGGGATGGGATAAGTGAGAAGACGGGAAGGAGGATGGGGAAGGAGGATGGGTAAGGAGGAAAGGGAGACATGAGAAAAGGTGGGAAGGGTGAATGTGGGAGAGAATTAAGACGAAGAGAAGGAAAGAAAGGAGACACAAGGATTAAATCTAATTAGAATATATAAAAGATAAGAACATATGAAAATGATTACCAAGAAATACAGAGGACCTACAAACAACAACAGACATAATGATCCTTACGAGATTTAAGGAGTATGTGATTAATATTGAAGAAGATAGAATAAATGATGATGGAGGTGAGAAGGAAAGAGGGAGGGAAGGATGTAGTAGAAAATGGAGAAGGTAGAGAGGGAAAAGGGGGGAGACAAAAGAGATGAAGATGAAGTTGATATATTATGAGGAAATAGAAAGGAAATGGAAATGGGAGGGAAACAGAAGAGATGGTTAAAGAAAGAAGGAAGACAGACAGACAGACAGACAGACAGACAGACAGACAGACAGACAGACAGACAGACAGACAGACAGACAGACAGACAGACAGACAGACAGACAGACAGACAGACAGACAGACAGACAGACAGACAGACAGACAGACAGACAGACAGACAGACAAAGAGAGAGAGAGAATAGAACGAGAAAAGAGGAGGGGACGTGATAGGCTGGCAGAAAGAAGTGGAGAAGAGGGAGACAACCAGAATCTGAATGAGTAGGGAAGAGGAAAGAGGGAGGATAACTGGTGGAATGGTGAGAGAAGAGAGCAGGCAAGAAGGGGAAATAGCCGAAGGGTGAGATAGAGGGGAGCACGATAAGAGCATGTGGAGGGTAAGATGTATGGAGAGAGAGAAAGAGAGAGAGAGAGAGAGAGAGAGAGAGAGAGAGAGAGAGAGAGAGAGAGAGAGAGAGAGAGAGAGAGAGAGAGAGAGAGAGAGAGAGAGAGCAGAGAGAGAGAGAGAGAGAGAGAGAGAGAGAGAGAGAGAGAGAGAGAGAGAGAGAGAGAGAGAGAGAGAGAGAGAGAGAGACTGTATGTGTGTGTGTGTTCGAGGTGAATAGGGAGGTGATATGGTAAAGGGTAGGGAATATATAGTATGTGGCAGCACAGTATGAAGGAAGGGACTGAAGAAACCTACAGAAAAAGGAGAAAATGTCTACACACACACACACACACACACACACACACAACAATGTACCATGGTTTACCGATAACCAATGATGATTCAAAATTTATGAACCAAATATATTATTCTTTTGTACTACATAATTATGCTAAAAAACATCATACAAAATACAAAATTATGCATAAAAAAATCACATAAAATACAAGTAAAGAGCACATTCGATGAAATACATGATTAATATTGGATAAAGAATAGAATAGTTTTAAGAAATAATAACATACTTACATAATATTATTTATTATAAGTAAAGTTGTGACTGGAAGATAATATAGCTTGACACAGAGACATTATGAACTAAGTCTAACGTTTGTAGGTTGCACAAAGCTTAATATACCTACCTGATTATTATAAGATACTGAATTAAAACATGTTGTATTAAGGGGGAGTACTGTGTTGGTAAATCTGTTGGTAAATATGCAGCATATGATTCCTTCTAACAACTCAAAACCATTATTTTTGTTCATCTGGTTCTGCTTCCTGGCATACTTTGTGTGTGTGTTTATGTGTCCATGTATGTATGTATGTATGTATGTATGTGTATCTAGCTATATATCTAATCCAACTGTGTGTGTGTGTATATATATACATCTATCTAATCCAACTGTGTGTGTGTGTGTGTTTGCATCTATCCATCTATCTAATCCAACTGTGTTTGTGTGTGTGTCTATGTATGTATGTATGTATGTACTGTATATGCATCTATCTATCTATCTAATTCAACTGTGTGTGTGTGTGTGTGTGTATCCATCTAT
>JAWZYT010004338.1:0-2500 GCA_034508575.1 Petrolisthes manimaculis
CTTCTCTTTCCTCTTACATTCTCATCCATTGTCTTCTCTTTCTTTCGTCTCTCTCTCTCTCCTCTCTCTCTCTCTCTCTCTCTCTCTCTCTCTCTCTCTCTCTCTCTCTCTCTCTCTCTCTATCTATCTATCTATCTATCTATCTATCTATCTATCTATCTCTCTTCAGTATTTGATTCTTTGGCTTTTCATATATCTAACCCTCTCCCATTTCTCTTTCCCTCTTATATTTATTTCCATTCACTTATTCTTCCTTCTCCACCTACTCTTTTTGCCTCGTTTACCACCCTTTCCACCTTCTCTTTTCCTCCACCACCATTTCACTACTCATAATATCTTCTCTTTCCCCTTCTCTCATTTCATCTCTTCATTCCCATCCTCCTACTCCACCTACCTCTTGTTATTTCTTCTTCCTCCTCCTGTCTCCTCCTCCTCCTTCTCCTTCTCCTCCTCCTTCTCCTTCTCCTTCTCTCCTCCTCCTCCTCCTCCTCTTCTTCCTCCTCCTCCTCCTCCTCCTTCTCGTTCTAAAATATTCTCCTCGCATTATTTTCCTTCCCTGGACTATCAGTGTGTGTAAAGGTTGGATGGTGAGTGATGACAGTTCTGGAATAATATTTGTGTAGGGGATTGTAGTGGTACCGAGACAAGCGAAGGAAGGAGTGAGGAGGAGTGGGGAGTGGAGGGGAAGTGAAGTGTAGGGGATGGGAGGGAGGGAAAGGAAGGGGGATTAAGGGAAAGAAGGGAGGGATGATTGGGATGAGTTATGAGTGTATAAGGGAGGGGAATGAGGGAAGGAAGGGACGGGAACGATGGAAGGAAAGGGGAGGGATAACTGGGAGGGAGATAATGGGATGGGATGGGAATGAGGTAGGAATGGGAGAAGAAGGATGACTGAGATGAGAAGGAAGGAAGGAAGATTAGGTGAAGAATAGGGAGAGGGGAGGGGAGAGGAGGGGAGGGGAGGGACCAGAAGGGAAAGAGGGAGAAGAGGGAGGCGAAAAGATAAGAAAGAGAGGAAACACGTGGGGACAGGAGGGACAGGGAGAGAAAGGGAGGAAAGTCGAGAACAGAATTGTGAAGAGGAAATAGAAAGGGTGGATTGGATGACTGGAAAGGAGAGTGGAAATGAAGGGAGTAGGAAAAGGAAAAAGAGAAAGAGAGATGAGGTGAGATGAAAGGAGAGGATAAAAGGGGTTTGGAGAGGACTGGAGACACGAATAAGGAAGAGAAGGAAGAATGGATAAATGAAGAGGGAAGGGAAAAGTTTAGACACGAAAGAAAAGTAAGGAAAAGGGCAAAAGGGAAAGAAAGGTAAAGGAAAAGGGGAAAGGAAGGTAAAGAAAAGGGAAAAAAAGTAAGAACAATGGAAAAAGGGGAAAGGAAGGTAAGGGAAATGGGAAATGAAATGAAAGGAATATAAGAAAGGGGACGGGAATGAATAGCGCTGAACATAGAAACAAAGGGATGAGAAGGAAGGGAGAACAGAAGAAAATCGAATTAAAATGAGGGAAAGAAGGAAGGGAAAGGCAAATTTGATAAAGATAATGACGTAAGTGGTTGGGCGATACAAGTAAGAATGAAGAATAAAGACGACGTAGAGAGAGAAGAAGAAGAAAATAGATAGATCAAAAATTGAAAGAGAAATGTGTTAGCGTATATGTGTGTATGTCTATGTATACAGGCTTTCATGTGTATCGTACGTAAATATTACCAACCACAGCATGTATTATTAGCCACAAGAATTCGTAACACACACACTCTTATTTTCGAGGGATGACAATATATATAAACGTAAATGCAACATAACACTATTATTAGGTTTGTTGTTTAGCAAGTACAGAGTCACTTGGCAGACCCTTCATTACAGAGTACCTCCACAGTAATGATCTCTCTTCCCATAATTATTAGGTTTGTTGTTATGCATTAATTACAGAATCACTTGGCAGACCTTTCATTACAGAGTACCTCCACAGTAATGATCTCTCTTCCCATAATTATAGCCTGTGTGTATGAATTTCCTGTGGCCAACCGTATTTCATTATATACAGTACGTATCTATTTCTAACCCCAGTGTGTATGTATATAAGTATCTATTTACCTTCCCTATTCCCCCCACTATGGTATCTATTGCTCACCACCTCTAGGTCCATTTGTCTTCACACCCTCTTCTCAACTTGACGCTCCTGACACCTTTCATCTCGCTCCCATACATATTATATATACACACACACACACCTTTCCTTCTACCTCTTCCATTTATATCCACCACCTGTGTTCCCTTCATCAATATCTTATTTCTTCCTCTGTTTCTTCTCCCTCTCTCTACCTCTTCTACTTTCCTTTACATCTTCTTTTCTCTACCACTTCTTCTCCACTCCTTTTCTCTACCTCAACTCCCCCCCTTCCTCTACCTCGTCTCCTTCCCTTCCCTTCTATCACCTCTTCTCCCTCCAATACCTCATCTCCCTCCTTTCCTTTACCTCATCTCCCCCCTTCCTCT
>JAWZYT010004338.1:7500-20000 GCA_034508575.1 Petrolisthes manimaculis
AACGGATGGAAGATTGGAGGAATGGAGAGAGAGAGAGAGATGGTTGAAGGGAGGGAGAGAGAGAGAGAGAGAGAGATGGTTGGATGGATAGAGACGGAGAAAATGAAGAAGGTAAGCAAGCAGTAAAGGAAAGAGGCTGATGGGCGATATAAGTTGATCGACAAGGAGCTAGAGGAAGGTAGAGCGGAGCAATCCAACGAACATGTAGGAAGAGAAGGAGAAGGAGGAGGAGGAGGAGGAGGCAGGAAGGCAATCAAAGAAGGAGAAAGGCGGACAGACAGACAAGGAGGCAGGCAGGCAAGGAATGCAGGCAAGCAGACAGACAGGCAGACAGACAAGTAGGAAGGTAGGCAGACAAGTAGGAAGGTAGGCAGACAGACAGGCAGAGAGAAAGGCAGGCAGAAAGAAAGGTAGACAGGGAGGAGGGTATAGTGGGTGGGGATGATAAGAAATAAATTTAATTAGGCTAAGGCGAGTGAGTAAGAGGAATACAAAGTAATGAAGGAATGTCAAACAGCAATAGATCTAGTGGGATCTAGAGGGATTACACTCTTGGTACATTAGGACACCTTGAATCCTCCCAAAGTATGCCAGGAAACATGACCAGATAAACAAAAAATCCCGGTGGCCTGTTGCATGGCATAGAATGGAGAAAGTATTAGTTGATCCAGATTTACCAACACTGTACTACCCCCTTGAATAATCATAGGGAGAAGGATGGACAGAACCAAAGCAATGATAGGAATAAAACACATACATCATAAAACGGGGAGCGAGTGGGGAGAGCCAAAACAAACACATTGAAAAAATATAAATGTTGTCAGGAACTCAGGGTGAGGGCGAAAAATATGGAGGGGGAGAAGTGGTGGTGTGGGGGGAGGGTAGGGGGCTTAATTGAAGGAGGGGACGGTCAAATAGAGGAACGGTGGGAGGGTCAAATGGAAGCAGGGGTCGAAATGGGGGATGGGGTCAAAATTGAAGTTGGGGTCAAAATGGAAGAGGGGTCGTCGATATGGAAGATGGGGTCAATATGGAAGTTGGGGTCTTAAATTGAAGTTGGGGTCAAAATGTAAGATGGGGTCACTGAAAATGGAGTCAAATTGGAAAATGGGTCAAACTGAAAATGAGGTCAAAATGGAAAATGGGTCAAATGGGGAGATGGGTAAAATTAATTGGAAATGGGGTCAAATTGGAAATGAGGTCAAAATGGAAATGAGGTCAAATTGGAAATGGGGTCAAATTGGAAATGGGGTCAAATTGGAAATGGGGTCAAAATGGACGATGGGGTCAAAATGAAATAAAAGGTCAAATGGAAAGAAAATGAATGTGAGAAATTTATGGGAGAAACGAAGGGAATGGTAAACATGAAGGAAGGGAAAAGAACAGATGAAGGAAGATAAAAACATAAGATAGGAAAGGAAAGTAAAAGTACAGATGGTGAAAAAGATAAGACAAGATAGGAATGGAAGGAACGTGCCTGAAAAGATAAAGAAAGAAGACATAAAGGAAGGAAAATAATGGAAACAAAGATATCACAAGAATAAAAATAAAGGATAAAGTAAACAAAGTATTATGATGAAGAAAGAAAAAGAATGAAAGGAGGGAGGGAGGGAGGGAAGGAAGAGGACACGGGAATACAGGGAAGAGAAGACGAATGAGCGACGCGTGGAAAAGAGAAAGGAGGGAGGGAGGGAGGGAGGGAGGGAGGAAGGAAGGAGGGAGAGAAGGAAGGAAGGAAGGAAGGAAGGAAGGAAAGAAGGAAGGAAGGAAGGCTCACGATACTAACAAAGGCTATAATTAAGGAAAGAGTCGGAGAGTGATACTATCATCTTGCACTCATTACTACCTAACGAGTGCCAGAGTGAGTAACCCGAGACACACGCGTTCCTTGCCAGAGGGTAAATATGAAGCAAGAAGTGGGTGAGGAAGGGACAGGAAGGAGACTGATTAATTCTACTTGATTAATTATGGTGTGGTTGAGTGAGTGTGTAGGTTGATGGGTAGATTGGTGGGTGGGTGGGTGGGTGAATGAGTTGGTGAGTGGGTGGGTGGGTGAGTAAGTGGGTGGGTGAGTGAGTGAGTGTGAGTGGATTGGTTAAGTGGGTGAATGAGTGGGTAGGTAAGAGGGTGAATGAGTGGGTAGGTAAGAGGGTGAGTGAGTGGGTGTGTGGGTGGGTGAGTATGTGAGTGGGTAGGTAAGATGGTGAGTGGGTGAGTGGGTAGGTAAGAGGGTGAGTGAGCAGATGAGCGAGTGAGCGATTGGAGGAGTAGCTGAGTATAGGTGGGTAAGTGAGAGAAAGTGAGAGAGAAAGAGAGAGAGAGAGAGAGAAAAAGAGAGAGAGAGAGAGAGAGAGATAGCGTGGTACTATAATCTCGGATGATAAGGTAATTAAGTTGATATAATTATACCAACTACATGCGATTACTAATAAGCACAATTAGGAACATTTAATAGGAGTTGTGAGCTAATAATTAGAGTGGATGAATGAGCGATATTGGAAAGTTGGACCATCGAACATATAGACAGTTACTCACATATGACATAATAAAATAATAACAATAATAAAAAATGCATACTGAAACACGGTAGTAAAGTTATGTATGTATGTATGTATGTATGTATGTATGTATGTATGTATGTACAAATATATTACACCATGAAAGCCAACGATAGTCCCAGGTTTAAGGGGATAGCATACATATGATACATTGGAGTACCCTGATTCCCCTAAAGTAGTCCAGGAAACAAGGCCAGATTAAAAAAGCATCAGGGTTTCCCGTTGCTTGGAATAGCTCGGTGGAATCAGTTGTTCCAGATAAACGACCATCAATCACTGTACCTCCCCTTAAGCACCCGTGGGACATGAGATATATTTTGACAGGAGGGTGAAATGGCAGACCCCTTGCAGAGATAAATTGCAGAACACATAAAGGTTGTTATTGAAAGTCAGAACGGGAAAATATCTATACGGAAGGTTGGGTAGATAATACTGGGGAGAGAAAGAGAATGATACGCATTACATGAAAGGAAGTAAAGGATATATAATATAGATTACACTGTGGTATTAAACTTGTGGGTCTTTAATATTGATTCAAGTTGCAAGATGTTAAGAGAAAATTATAGGTGGAGTGACTGACTTGAGTATGAAATAATCTTTTGTATGCCTATTTAATTAAGCTACCATGATCAAACTAGCTTGCTATCCAAATTCATGATGTTTTGTATCTTTATATCAGTATCAATAGATCTTGGCAAAGGAGCATCATTCGTCCCTCTTAGAGAAATTTATGATACAGCAATACGTTAGGGTAATGAAACGTGGGTTGTATATACCGTATATTTTTATACGGCAATACCTAAAAATTAGTAACGAAACGGGGGGTTGTTATACCGTAGACTTTTATACAGTAATACATTCATAAGTGAGCAATCCAAAATATAATACAGAAAACAGAATGAAAAAAAAGGAATTATCGACACACACTGTTTACCTTTATTCAAAAAGACAGTAAATGGTTGAATGTGTTAAAGAGGTGAAAAAAAAAGAAAGGGTAGAAAAGTCAAATCATTAATAGATCAATGACCGGTCGAAACCTTTAGCTACGAGTTTAAAAGAAGACTTATCTATTAAATGTTTATGTGAGTGAAAGAGGAGGAGAATGGCTAAGTAAAGGAGTAAAAGGAGTGAGTGAATATGTAAGTGAGTGTGTGTGTGTGTGTGTGTTTGTGTGAGTGACTGAGTAAGGGAGTAAGTAATAAGAGGACGATTAAGAAAAGGAATAGAGAATAAGTACATGAGAGAGTAAATAAGTAAGTGTGTTTATGTGAGTGACTATGATAGTACGTGTGTGTTTGTGAGAGTGACTGTGAGAGTGAGTGAGTGAGTGAAAGAGTGAGTGAATGAAAGAGTGAGTGAGTGAGAGAGTGAGTGAATGTGTGAGTGATGAGTACAATATGGCAATCCGCGCCTAAAGAATTTAAAGAATGTATAACCAGCAACCGAAATAATTAGGCCAGGTAGTTAAGGAGTACGGAAGCTAAGGAATGAAGGACTGAGTGAGAAAAAGATAAAAATAATCAGAAAGGAAGAGATCAAACGACTGAATGGGAAAGAAAGTCAAGAAAGTGAGAGTTTGCGAGTGCATAAGACAGAATTATTAGCGAGTATATAATGGAATATCATCATTTTTTCTAAGCGAGTAGGGGCTTAGCGAAAAAAAAATGAGTGAGTGAGTAAAAGGGTGAGTGAGTAAGCGAGTTTTGTGCAATTACGAGGCAGCAATGGCTCAATTAGGCTACATGCTAAACTTTGCAACACAACTACAATTTACCTAGCCAGAACCTAAATTGGTAGCCTGTGTGTGTGTGTGTGTGTGTGTGTGTGTGTATGTGTTAGTGTACTGTGTGTGTTTGTGTCTTTGTGTACTGTATGTGTGTCTATCTGTGTGTGTGTGTGTGTTTGTGTCTTTTTGTACTCTATATGTATCCATCTGTGTGTATGTGTGTGTGTGTTGAGAGAGAGAAAATGGGAGAGGGAAAGAAAGCCGACCAGAAATAGGACAAGAGTAACATAAGCAATGGCGTTCTATTGTTTTTAGACATAGACTGTAGAACGAATCAGTTGCTCCAGATATATACCACACACACACACACACACACACACACACACACACACACACACACACACACACACACACACACACTGTACGTACCATCCCATTAAGCAAACTCAAGCACCATCCACACGCTCGGATTAAACTTGAAAAATATACTAATGAATATCAGCAAGAGCCTCCCGCTAAATTGCCCGCACACTTATCAAGATTATCGCCATTCCCCAGAGCTAAAAGTTTACATCACGAAAAATCCAAACCAGATTATCCGGATCACATTACTCCACTTTCGACAGGAATGGAAAAAAAATGCGACGATCAATAAAAAAAAAAATACATCCTGCGAGGAAAAATATCACGGGTGTATTATCGGCACGCACCGCCAGCCTTGTGTGTGTGTGTGTGTGTGTGTGTGTGTGTGTGTGTGTGTGTGTGCGTGTACGTGTGCGTGTGCGTGTGCGTATGCGCGTGCGTGTGTGTGTGTGTGTGTGTGTGTTCTTGTAGATGTGTGTTGTTCTAGATGCATGTGTGTGTTCTTGTAGATATGTATGTGTATGTATGCGTGTGTGTGTGTGTGTGTGTGTGCGTTGTTCTATATATGTGTGTGTGTGCGTTGTTCTATATATGTGTGTGTGTGCGTTGTTCTATATGTATGTGTGTGTGTTTCTTTTGATGTGTGTGTGTGTGTTGCTCTAGATGTGTGTGTGTGTATTTTTTTGTAGATATGCATGCGTGTATTCTTGTAGATGTATATGTATATGTGTGTGTGTATGTGTGCATAACTTATACTAAACCTAAATATAAATTATCACCTATCGGTACAAATATGGTGTTACTACTAAGCTTAAAATAATACATACCAAAATAACATTAAATATAACATAGAAAAGCATTGTTAAACCACTTAAAAAAAAAAAAAAAAAAATACATATCAACAATACATATCAGATAATCCCTCAGTTTGATGGGGAGATTCTGTTGTTGGAAAAATGAAAAACTACTGATTCCTCCCAACTATACTAGAAAACAGACGCCCTCAATGGTACTAAATGAGGATCAGTCAGTTTCGTGACATAGTTTGGAGGAATACAGACACCTTCCACTTCACACACACAAAAAAAAAATATTAAAAAAAAAAAAAAAAAAAAAAACTCTCCTTTAGCCAAGACGCTAGCCCTTTCTATCTATCTTTCTAGTCGGTTGGTGATATAAAGTATGCAAGCAGCTCTGAAGTATATACAAAAGTTACTGCTTGCTTGAAACAGGATAATACCATGGAAGAGTTTCTGGGGTGCCAATTTGTTTTCTGAAGTGCCAATTTGTTTCGACGTGTGTGTGTTTGTGTGTCGACCAAGTATTGCATGTTACTGTTCAAAGGTCACACTTCAATACTACATTGCTTGCAGCATCTGGTACCACAAGAATAGTTACTTCCATTGGTTTTATCCTTGAATAAGTCTGAAAATCACTGTGTATGTGTGTGTGTGTGTGTGTGTGTGTGTGTGTGTGTGTGTGTGTGTGTGTGTGTGTGTGTGTGTGTGTGTGTGTGTCTGTGTGCATGTGTGTTTTATATATATGAGTGTGTGTGTGTGTGTGTGTGTGTGTGTGTGTGTGTGTGTGTGTGTGTGTGTGTGTGTGTGTGTGTGTGTGTGTGTGTGTGCATGTGTGTGTGTGTGTGTGTGTGTGTGTGTGTGTGTGTGTGTGTGTGTAGCATAGTATCGAAGCCCAGCAATGGCATCTAAATCCCTCCAGCTCCTAATATAGATCAGAGTGTGAGGTGGAGTGGCCACTGAAGAGGAAAATATTGAATCGAGTAAAACTGACAAGTGGGAACGAAGAACACGTGATGAGTCTGACACGTGATGAGTCTGACACGTGATGAGTCTGACACGTGGTGAGTCTGACTTGTGGTGGTGGTGGTGGTGGTTGACTGACACGACCAAAAATTGACACGTACTGGATCTGACACGTACTGGATCTGACACGTGTTGAAACTTACACGTGCTGAAACTGACACGTGCTGAAACTGACACGTGCTGAAACTGACACGTGATGAAACTGACAGGTGAAACGTGTCTGGAGGCTATTCATGACTTCTAAATAAACCCTTTGTGATGGCAGACGGTAAATTATTAATAAACGACCGATTCTACCAAAATAAACCATGGAACAGGTGGGTTATCTCATTATAAGTATATGCTGTTTTGTGTCACCGTCTGGAATAATAATAATAAAGTAGTGACCTCGGCGACATCAAAGTCTCGTTCCTTCCTTGATAAGCTTTGTACACACGGAAGTATTAAGTGGAATTAAAGTTCACAAGATTAAGTACAAAACAGGATTAAAAGTGCATGAAGCAGTAGGTAGGAATATATAACCTGAAATTACGTTCGGAAATTTAAAATAAAAAATAAACATATGAGGAAATTGTAAAAAATGTGTTTAAAATTATACTGCTACGTTATTAACAGTTAAAACAATTGCTGGCAACTCCTCATACTAATGGTTGTCGAGCAAATAAAAATTATCCACCATTGTAGTGCAGATTAAAACTTCTCCCAAACACCAGAATTCAAGGAGATCGCATTTTAATTCTCTTTGTTGTAGCTAATGCAAACCAAAACCAAAATTATCTTGAGCATTTTTTTCTTCTCCACTTGAAATTATAATCAGATAATAATATAGAATCTAATATTTACAGTCTGATTTGTATATTAAAGTTATATGATTAAACTTACAGATATTAAAAAAAAAAAAAAGATGTGCATGAGTTTTTATTTGAGCGAACAAGGAAAATAATAACACGTACCGTAAAATGTGATGTTGATGTTGTTTGTGTATTCAGGTCATGTTGTTGTTTAATAAGGGAAAGTGCGAGGTTATCCTTGTTGTCGTATAGAAAAATAAAGTATTGTTCGCATCACAGGATAAACTTAATTTATTTCGAAAACTATTTTTTTGTTTTCGTCCAACTACGGTAGATCGGGTACAAACAGTAGGTACAGACGGCAAAAAGTGGATTGAAACCATCCTTTTATTGAAATTATATATCCATAGGGGTGTTCTAGTAGTTTATTTTTTATTTTTTGTCAACCTTTACATTTATATTGAGAGAGAGAGAGAGAGGGAGACAGAAAGACAGAGAAATAAAGGAAAATAGATAGAACAGCAAAACATTTTCATAATTTGTCATGACGCTCCAATTCACTCACAATAAATCATTCTTTTAAATTAAGGCAATAGCATTACAGGCAGTGTTGGTGAATATGGAGCCATCGATTCTTACAAACAATCCCAAGCAACAGACCACCATAAATTATTTTAAAGCTGGTTGAATGAAGGCATTCTAATGTACCAAAACGTGTATTACTCCATTAATCTCTTCCTATTGTTGCACTGCCTCCCTTTCCCTTCCCCCTGAGTGAATTGTTGTGTGTGTGTGTGTGTGTGTGTGTGTGTGTGTGTGTGTGTGTGTGTGTGTGTGTGTGTGTGTGTGTGTGTGTGTGTGTGTGTGTCTGTGTGTGTGTGGGTGGTGGTGGAGGTGGTGTGTGTGACTATAACACTGATCCCGGATAAGAAGACATAGGTTAGGTTAGGTTAGGAGCTCTATTGGCAGTCTCAGACCACCACACGACGGCAGAGGGAGAAGGAAACGGAGGGGGAGAAGGAGAGGGAGAGGGAGAGAGAGGGAGAAGGAGAGAGAGGGAGGGAGAGAGGGAGAGAACGAGAGGGAGGGAGAGAAGGAGAGGGAGGGAGAGAAGGAAAGGGAAAGAGGCAGATAGGTACAAACCGTAGTAAAATGTAAATTGAGAGAGATAGAGGGAAATAAATGGAAATTTTTGGGTAGATAGACTGAGAGATCGAGAGGCATATATAAAAAAAATATAAGAGAGAGAAAGGAACTATCATACATGAATAAATAGGCAGATATACGCACACACACACACACACACACACACACGCATATATACTCACACGCACATACAACTGTACTCACCGAAAAAAAACAAAAAAAAACCACTCCCGATAATTTTCCCTCTTTGCGTTTAAGGGGCTGAAACGAACATAAAAGGAGAGCGAAGTAAATTGCAACATAAACTCTCTTCTGAGCTCTGAATGTTTGGCCCAATGGAAATGTTTCGCTCACGGGAATTGTAGTAGTAGTAGTAGTAGTAATAGTAGTAGTAATAGTAGTTGTTGTAATAGTAGTAGTAATAGTAGTAGTAGTAGTAGTAATAGTAGTAGCAATAGTAGTTGTTGTAATAGTAGTAGTAGTAATAGTAGTTGTTGTAATAGTAGTAGTAGTTGTTGTTGTAATAGTAGAAGTAGTTGTAGTGGTTGTAATAGTAGTAGTAGTAGTAATAGTAATAGTAGTATTTTTTTTATTATATTATATTTTATTATATTTTATTTAACTAGATATAAGTATAGAAAATTTGTGTCTGTCTGTCTGTAACCATCCGTTTGTCTGTTTATATGTCTCTGTCTGTCTGTCTCTGTTTGTCTGTCTCTGTTTGTTAGTATATTTGCCTTCTCTGTCTGTCTGTCTGTTTTTCTGTGTCAGTCCGTTTCCATCTGTCAGTATATTTGTCTTCTTTGTCTGTCTGTCTATATGCTTTCTCTGTGTCTGTCTGTCTGTCTGTCTTCTCTCTGTGTCTGTCTGTCTATATGTTTTCTCTGTGTCTGTCTGTCTGTTTCTCTGTGTCCGTCTGTGTGTTTGTTTCTCTGTGTCTGTCTGTCTGTCTGTCTGTCTGTCTCAATCTGTCAGTATATGTATCTTCTATTTCTGTCTGTCTGTTTCTTTGCGTCTGTCTGTCTGTCTCAATCTGTCAGTA
Source organism: Petrolisthes manimaculis (assembly GCA_034508575.1). Lineage (NCBI taxonomy): Eukaryota > Metazoa > Arthropoda > Malacostraca > Decapoda > Porcellanidae > Petrolisthes > Petrolisthes manimaculis. The sequence goes on from JAWZYT010004338.1 coordinate 16,950, forward strand.
TATGTGTCTTCTATTTCTGTCTGTCTGTTTCTTTGCGTCTGTTTGTCTGTCCGTCGCACCGTTTTTTCTCCTCTTCCTCCCCCTCACCACATAATTCAGAGGCTGGTGTTTCTTTTCTTGAGGGTGTGGGCGGAAGGAAAGAAGGAAGGCAGGGACGCTCGCATTTTGGCTTGGCGTCTGGGGAAGGGAGGGAGGAGAGTGAGAGGAGAAGGTGGAAGGGAGGAGGGAAGTGGGAGGAGGAAGAGGAGAAGGAGGAAAAGGAACAGGGTAAGGAGAGGAGGGTGAGGTAGGGAGAGGAGGGTGTAGCGGTTCACGCAGCAAACTGCTGAAGTATCTTGAGTGGTAGTTTGGCTCGTCGGCAGTTCACCAAGACCCCGAGGGTTCATCGTGCACCAACCAATGAGGGAAGGACACGTCATCAACATGGCTGACCCTACGTCATCACCAGGGCTATATAAGCACCGGCAGCCGTCCACCAAGGCGTCAGACTTCCAGTGTTCTCATCTCTGGGCTGACCACTTCCATTTCCACTTCCACTTATATTTATATTTACACTTCTACTTCACACGGTGGCAGAGGCTACTCCTCTGTACGTGTGTTGTATTTTGTATTCAGAGAGCAGAGCATTGTTATTACAGTAACTTAATATTAGTCAATTGTGTGTATATTTCTATTTTGTATTGTATATATTATGTGTGTTAACTTGTAACCAACTTTTGATATTGTGAATGATCATTCTTGTGATTTAATATAATACCTGAAAATACAGACTTTACTTACTTATTGACCAACAACAATATAGTAGGTTAAACCTACAAGGGTGAGGGTGAGAGGAAGGTAAGGAGTAGGAGAAGGAGGAGTAGGAGGAGGAGGGGGCCACGTCACGGAGCAAGGAGCAGGCTGATAGCATCGTACGTCTCGCCGAAATAAAGAGATCTGATCGTGCGAGGAACCGAGGTGCCAAGGGGAGGAAAAAAGGCACCATTCTTTCGTCAGGTGTTTTCGCGTGTTGTTGAAGGTGAGTTTATTGTACGAGTGGATGCAAGAGTAGTCACAACAGCAGATATATTGTTAAGAAAAGGATGTACACACGGAAGGAAATCCACTTGAGGAGGTGTTTTCGCGTGTTGTGGGTGAGCTTAATGTTGGAGTGGATGAAAAAATAATAAGAATAAAGGATATATAGTTAAGTAATATATGCACACAATGATGATAATAACAATAATAAAAACAGTACAAATAACATTAACAATAATGATAATAACAACAACAAAAATATATAAAAAGAGGAAGTGTACAAAAATTAATAAGATGGTGACACTAAATGGTTCTATAGTAATACGTTTTTCAACCCAATATACGACAGGATGTAATAGATTCAACACACAAGACAAGATATAAGTAAGGAGTGGTTTCCCAGGACGACAGGAAAAATAGCCACGAGGTTCGGAGGTATATAATGCAAAACACGTGAGGCGCCTGAAGAAGTGCAAAGCCTCTACCTCATTTAACTCCGAAGTCACGTATCGGCACAGCACTTAGGCACATGATGTATCTCTCTCTCTCTCTTTCTCTCTCTCTTCTCTCTCTCTCTCTCTCTCTCTCTCTCTCTCTCTCTCTCTCTCTCTCTCTCTCTCTCTCTCTCTCTCTCTCTCTCTCTCTCTCTCTCTCTCTCTCTCTCTCTCTCTCTCTCTCTCTCTCTCTCTCCCACACACACAAACAGGTACACAAGCACACACCTCACGCGCCATACTCGAATTTACATACTTCTTACAAATGAGATGCGGCAGTTTTGCAGGTCATAACACACACACACACACACACACACACACACACACACACACACACACACACACACACACACACACACACACACACAAACACACACATAACACACACACACACAAACACACACACACACAAACACACACATAACACACACAAACACACACACACACAAACACACACATAACACACACACACACACACAAACACACACACACACACACACATAACACACATACACATAACACACACACACACACACACACACACACACACACACACACACACACACACACACACACACACACACACACACACACACACACACACACTATGCCACAACGGGATTGGCAGCAGGTAGTGTCAGAACATCACGCCAGTATTATATCAGAACGAGAGATAAAGTAGATAAGACGAATGGAACTTGAACACGCGACATTCACCACTGGTCATTTATATTACCATCATTCAGTAACGTGTAATTAACAACTCCATGTGTATTTATGTCTGTATTGAAGGCCTCTTTTATGATGTAGCCAACCCGGATATTTGGAGCGCTATAAACTCCTTTTAACTGTATCACACAACGCTGCCTGTATACTATATCATTATATATACAAGATTCTGTTTCGTGGCAAAATTTCCAGGGAGCGAGATGTTTCCTTTCGTACACGAGTATGATGTGTTCCTGAAGGTAGTGACACCCGTAGTTTAAAAAAAATTGAGGGCCCTTACTGGAGCTCTATTTACCCTCCAAACTAATCCAGGCAACAGATTCCCTATTCGAAACACTGAAGCGTTTTGTGGCCTGGATTATTTGGAGGGTTCATATAGCTCCAGTAAGGGCCCTCAAATGTTTTAAAACTACGGGTGTCAGTCCTTTATCTGTTGTGGGTGAAATGGAGAGCTACTGATTCCGACAAACAAAGCGAGGAAGCAAAACTACCTCAGAGTAAAAGTAGAGGATTTTTTTTTGTGACAAACCTTGGGTGAAAATGTAACCATCCAATTCACCGACTGCGGATTATCCCCTCAATGGTATAATCCTCAAATAAAGTCACTTTCTTCTCTCACTCTCTGGAACGCCCAACAAATGACTCTCACACTCTAGACAAATGGACGTGATGCCGGCAAACGAATAACCTCCAGGGATATTTTTCAGCCTGATGAGTTTTATGAGTGTTGGTGGGCAGTGGAGTGTTATGAGGTGTTTTTCCCAGCACGCCACAACACAAAAACACAACACAACACGCCACAACACAACAC
>JAWZYT010004338.1:25000-29914 GCA_034508575.1 Petrolisthes manimaculis
CTAGTTAGGCACGGTACCATGTTAGTTATTTAGGTACCATGTTAGTTATTTAGGTACCATGTAATTAGTTAGTTAGAGAGTTAGTTACCATGTTAGTTAGCCAGTTTGGTAGTGAGGTAATTTGGTTGTCTGTGAGCTTGTTGAGTCATCAGTTAAATTAGTTTATTTATTGATATGTGGATTATTAGTTTCTGATGGTTTGTTAGCGAGTTACGTAGTTGGTAAAAAATCACATTGCTGTGATCATTTATGGCAATACTAAACTAAACTAATACTAAAACCCACAATGATAGACGAAATATTATTTTAAACAGTTTCAACGACAGTTGTTGTCGTTCTCTTCAGGGTTAATACTCTTAACTGGACCATTCTGAATCTGTATATTTACTGAAGAAAAAGACAGCTGTCATCGAAACTGTTTGCAATAGATATTTCGTCTACCATGTGGGTTTTCGTATTTACATTTACGTAATTTGTCAGTTATAGTCGACTTTTTTTCCAGCTGGCGAAAATCTCCACAATCAACATCGTCACCCGACAGTTTGAGTTATAAGCACTACAAGTACCACTCTCCTTCCGACAGCTAATATGTAAACATCTCTCCTCTGTATCCTTACCCCGCTTCTAATAATGCTTAGTTTGCCATAATGGGATTTCTAAATATTTAATCTGACCATTCATTATATTTCGCCATAAAAGAAAATATATATATTTCATTGAATATTATTTATAGGGACCTGACAGTATCCTTCTGTATTGAAAATATGATTCCATGTACGCTACTAAACATCAGACAAACTTTTCAATTGTGATAAAACTTAATAAGACGAAATGAATTAGACCTCTTTGCTGTGATGAGTCATTAGGCAATCACCCGGAACACTCACCTACCACCCACCGTCTACCGTCCTCCGAAATCCGATTATCGGTGACTTCAACTTGAATTTCGCAATGTACTTTTTATATGTCATCGGTCATATATTTGTTTTATTTACTTTCTGTTATATACAGTAGCTTTTTAACTATCAATAAATTTACTTCGACCTGTCTGAATAATCATGATCTAATAAATCCAAAATGTATCACATAATCAGTCATAAAAGTCGGACACCGTGTATACGAGAAAAGGCCCGCACAAGTTTATCATCCCATTATTTTCAACTCGTGTTTACTCATTGTGGTTAAGTCTTTTGGTTAATTGTATTGCCCAGATAGCTTTTGTATTTATCCATGGTGGTATTAAGAAGTAGGAAACGATCGTTATTTAATTCATATGAAAGTGAATTAGTAAATAAGTGAAGAGTTTGCTGTATTTCCTTTCCCTCGTCCTTGGCAAGGTATAGATTGTGGAAAGTTTCGCCTCCTGGAATAAAACCGACTCTAGGTAGTTGGTAGATAAGTTAGTTATTTAGTTAGACAGATAAGTAGGTAGGTAGGTAGGTAGCGAGTGTGAGTGAAAGTTTGTGAAAGTGGATAGGCCCGTCGCATAAAAAAGTTACCTGGCGAAAGAGATATATTGGAAGGTGGTAACAGTCACAGCTGGCAAGAGAGGGAAAGGTAGCGGGGTCAGGGTTGAAGGGAAGAGTGTAAGGGTGCTGTGAGGATGAGAGAAAATATTGAGGTTTTTAATTCCTCCAAACTACGTAGCCAGCAGCACATACATAGTATAGCATAGCATAGCATAGGTTGTCTGTTTTGTTAAGGAATGAGGAAAGTGATAATGGGAGAGGGACATATATGAATGGATAGTAAATAATAAATGAAAGTGTTAGTGCCAGAGAATATAAGAGAAAATGAGAAAGAGAGAGAAGGAAAAAATGAGAGAGAGAGAGAGAGAATTGGAGAAAATGAGAAAGAGAGGTAAAAAAATAAACAAATAAAGTGTTGCAAAATGAGGGATTGTAAGTAATAGCAACTACACATTTCGCCAGCAATAAACTATATCCCCTAGTGAAAAGTTTGAAGGTGAGGAGGACACGTTATTGGCAGATGTGGGTCCGCAACTTGAAGGGGAAGAAACATTCAGTGAGAGGAAGAGGAGGAGGAGGAGGAGGAGGAGGAGGAGGAGGAGGAGGAGGAGGAGGAGGAGGAGGAGGAGGAGGTGGAGGTGGAGGTGGAGGAGGAGGAGGAGGAGGAGGAGGAGCTGGGTATTATTATTATTATTATTATTATTATTATTATTATTATTATTATTATTATTATTATATTCTCTTCTGTGCGCAATCCTATGGTATAATATATTTACCACACAATTTTCATAATTTTCCACCACCTTATTACACATGGATGAAATAATCCCTCTTTCCTTGAACCACATTGCACTCGTTACAAAAGAGCTGCTGTAATGTGTGAATGTTTATGTATGTATGTATATAGTTATCTCGTGAGAGTGGAACAGAACGTGAGCAGTGTATAAGGTTTACACAGAGGGACTGGACAGAGACGTGAGGTTGGAAGAAATGGTTACTGAGTATATGTAGGGAGTGAGTAGAAGGTAGGGAATAAATGGGGCAGAGAAAGAGAGAGGTCATGTTCAGCTACGGTAGTCACAGCTGGGACGAGTATAGTGAGGATGGGAGGGGAGGGGTACGAGAGGATGGGGAGGGGTACGAGAGGATGGGATGGGTGGAAGGGGAGGGGTACAAGAGGGAGAGGAGGGGTGGAAGGAGAGGGGTTGCAACAGGGAGAGGAGGGGTGGAAGGGGAGGGGTACAAGAGGGAGAGGAGGGGTGGAAGGAGAGGGGTGGAAGGGGAGGGGGTGGGGTACAAGAGGGAGGGGAGGGTTACAAGAGAGAGAAAGAGAGAGAGAGAGAGAGAGAGAGAGAGATGGAGGGGTATATATCCCACTACATCAGAGATTCACAGGCCAGGAAGGGGCAGCCCGAGGGAGGCACGAACACGCCCCCCTAATCCCGAGGGAGAGACGGCCAGTGCAATGTACGACCGAGGGACACGAACGACTTTTACTGCAGGTCGAGACAGTTTCCTACAACATTCTGAGGTCTTACGTTCATGTGTTGGAGACGAGAATATTTGGGATTAATGTAATAATATTATCTTGTGGGCACATTGGATTGGAGGGATGACGATTCCTCCAAACTATCCCAGGAAATAAACTTAACATATTTATTCCGTATAAGGCAATGGGATTTGTGTTATAATTTTTATCATTGTCTGGAGGAATCACTAACTCTGTAACTTGAGCACAAGAATCCATTACTCTTACCCTTGCTGTTCACTAAAACACGAGGCCACTAATATTAGAGATCAATTAGCAATATTGTAAATCTTATTTGACAGATTAGGTTATATTAAAGGCCTTGGTTAGATTACGGGTTAATTTGCATGCTGAAAGAATATAGAATAGTTCAAGTTAGTTTACATTCCAAGATTTCAATATTCCAGGACGATTTATATCAAAGGACATTCTAACAACACAACACACCATACCACAACCACACCTACATACACATCACCACAATACACTATAGAACCACAACATAATACCTTCAATCTACACCATTCACAGTATCAGACTACACAAATCACCCTAATCCAGGAAAACCATAACACCACAACACACACCATTAAACAACACCACCGCACAACACAATACACTACACGGACCCATAACCTACAACAAACTGTTACAATACACACCATCACATCACATCAAAACCCCACCACTCTTCATCACCTACACACACTACAACCACACCACAACACAAACCATTATAACACACACCATCACGCTAACACAACACAACACAACCCCACCAGTTCACCACCACACACTGCACTACACAATCCCACCACCCTTTACCACAACACACTACAAGGCACAACACACTACAAGGCACACTACCACTACATCACAACCCCACCACCCTTTACCACAACCCCACCATCTTTTACCACAACACAACACATCACATCACACTACAACATAACCCCACCATGCACCCTTCACCACCACAAACACCCACCATCCTTTACCACAACACAACACATCACAACACAACACAACACAACCTCACCATGCACCTTTCACCACCAAACATCCATGTTGCATAAACTATTCCTGTCATGATTTTCAGCATCAACATTTTTCCTCTTGCAGGGTAATATAGTCTCTGCAAGGCTCATTATCAACATGTTGGTTATTTTGTCGAGGAAGTAACTCAATCTTTTCTGTCCACTATTTTTTTTTTTTTTGTGTGTGTGTGTGTTGTGTTGTGTTGTGTGTTTCCTCCCTTCCTCCGCCCTTGTCTCTCTTCCTGTATATTCTCCTGGTGCTGTCTTTCTTTCTCTTTTCTGTTCTTTTGGTTCTCGTCACCGCTCTCTCTCTCTCTCTCTCTCTCTCTCTCTCTCTCTCTCTCTCTCTCTCTCTCTCAATCTCTCTCTCTCTCTCTCTCTCTCTCTCTCTTCTCTTTCTCTCTTCTTCTCTCTCTCTCTCTCTCTCTCCTTTCTTTCCTTCATTTCTCTCTCTTGATTATTTTCTCTCTCTATCTTCCTCCAATACTCTCATTCTGGTTAAAGTCATTCTCTTTCTGTTATTTAACCACTCTCTTAACTCTCTTTTTCCCTCCTTACTCTCTTTGTGATTATCGTCATTGTCTTTCTGTTGTTTAACCTCTGTATCTCTGTCTCTCTCTCTCTCTCTCTCTCTCTCTCTCTCTCTCTCTCTCTCTCTCTCTTTCCTCTCTCTCTCTCTCTCTCCACTCCTCTCTCTCTCTCTCTCTCTCTCTCTTCTGAATCCAAACACAACGCCCCTAATAATACCAGCCTTGGGATCCCGGAAGCTTCAAAGGCGAATCAAGAATGGTCGCCTCGTGAATGGAAAACCAGGAGGGAGGGAGAGGGTAGGCTACTTACAGGTCGGGGTGCTGTGAGTGAGGAAGGAGGCTGCATGCAT
>JAWZYT010004339.1:2500-28802 GCA_034508575.1 Petrolisthes manimaculis
CAGTGCCAGTTAGAAAGATAGATAGATAGTAGGTAGGTTGACAGACAGACAGACAGACTTTTAGAGAGTAGGTAAACATTTAGGTAGGTAGATAGGTAGACTTTGAAATAATGAGATTATATGAACAAATAGACCTGTTTACTTTTAGAGAGGTAGGTAGGTAGGTAGCTAGGAGAGTAAGGATAAGACGTTTAGGTAGGTAGGTAGGTAGGTAGGTAGGTAGGCAGGCAGGATAAGACGTTTACATAGGTAGGTAGGTAGGTAGGTAGGTAGGCAAGATAAGACGGGTAGGTAGGTAGGTAGGAGAGTAGGGATAAGACGGGTAGGTAGGTAGGTAGGTAGGTAGGTAGGTATAAGAGTTGCCCTAAATCTGCCTGGTGGTGGTGGTGGTAGTGGTAGTGGTGTGGTGGTGGTGGTGGTGGTAAGGCAGATGTTTGTTCCCACGCTTCGTATTCTCCCCTCTACCCTGCCTGCCTGCCTGCCTGCCTGTTTGTCTGCCTCACTCCCTGTCCCTCTCTACCTATCCCTGCCTGCCTCACTCCCTGTCCCTCTACCTATCCCTGCCTTACTCCCTATCCCTCTACCTATCCCTGCCTTACTCCCTGTCCCTCTCTACCTATCCCTGCCTGCCTCACTCCCTGTCCTCTCTATCTATCCCTGCCTTACTCCCTGTCCCTCTACCTATCCCTGCCTGCCTCACTCCCTGTCCCTCTACCTATCCCTGCCTGCCTCACTCCCTGTCCCTCTCTCTGTCTCTTTCTACCCATCCCTGCCTCTCTCTTTGCCCCATTCTACCCATCCCTGCCTCACTCCCTGTCCCTCTTTACCTATACCTACCTCAATATACCTGCCTAATATTCCCTTCCTTATTTACAAAGCATCACACTATAACATATCTTCTGCATCATCTGTGTCCGCTCTTCTTCATTCTATTCTGTTCATTTCTTTATCTCAATCGATACTCATGGCTTTATAGATTATGTACCACGAGTTTTTTCACATACATTCCTCAATAACCTACCTACCTACCTACTTACCTACCTTGTCCACCTACCAGTCTGCCTCCTCATTCTATTCCTACCTACCTACCTACCTACCTTGTCCACCTACCAGTCTGCCTCCTCATTCTATTCCTACCTACCTACCTACCTACCTTGTCCACCTACCAGTCTGCCTCCTCATTCTATTCCTACCTACCTACCTACCTACCTTGTCCACCTACCAGTCTGCCTCCTCATTCTATTCCTACCTACCTACCTACCTACCTTGTCCACCTACCAGTCTGCCTCCTCATTCTATTCCTACCTACCTACCTACCTACCTTGTCCACCTACCAGTCTGCCTCCTCATTCTATTCCTACCTACCTACCTACCTACCTACCTTGTCCACCTACCAGTCTGCCTCCTCATTCTATTCCTACCTACCTACCTACCTACCTACCTTGTCCACCTACCAGTCTGCCTCCTCATTCTATTCCTACCTACCTACCTAATGTTTTCCTCTTCCATTGTTAACTTCATTCTCTTTTCCCCAGTCTTAGCTGCACATTCACCTCTGTATATACTCACCTTATTGTAACTATATATATCTTTCTGCTCACCTTTCCTCACTGCCTTCATTGCTTGCCTGCCTGCCTTCCTGACCTTGTTGCCTTATTTTGCATGTGCCGATTAAACTATAGTATGTATATATACCTTGAATATAATCTATAACTTTTTATCACAAATAATCCTCTATGTATAGTAGACATAAACACGGGGGATATGAATCAGACCAAACCAAGCATAATTATTGTTCAGCCATAACGCACAGCTAAGTACTTCTATCTAGGAGGTTATCTGACTCACATGCTGACTCCTTCACTTCCGGTTAGCCTAGCATCCTGTTATGTGAAGAGATTATCCTTGTCTTATCAACACTCATTGGGGTAACACTTAACATCCCAATATATCACATTTAGCTGTACAAAGAATTCTATTTCATGAATCTGGTACGCCTCGCTACTTGTGAGATACCTACAACAGGAAGGAAAGTGAGCGAAAAAGGAAAGTGAGCGAAAATTATAATAGTTTGTTGACAAGCAAACAGTAATGATAATTTACTGTCTGCCTGTCAACAAATTATATCCTTTTTCACTTTCCTTTCTTTTGTAGCCACCTCACAAGTAACGAGCCATACCAGCTTCATGTGTGGCCAACTGTACGGTACCTCGCCTATACATGTCTGTCTGTCTGTGTGTCTGTCTGTCTGCCTGTCTGTCTGTGTGTCTGTCTGTGTGTGTGTCTGCTTTTCTTTGCCACATGTGGAGTCTAATCTGTACTTCTTCAGGGGGACATCTCGTGTTATTGTTGAGTTGGAGGGGTACCGGTACTCTATACAATTGATTCCCACAAACCCTCCTGGGAAACACATTACTAACACATCCAGTAGACAAAGTGGAGGTTCGTTCTGTTTTGTGGTATATTTTGTAAACACCAGTAGTAAGTAGTCCTTCTTTACTTACTTAACCAACAACAACAACAACAACAATTTGAGATCCCCTTAAAGTATAGTACCTCTACCCTCACCTCTCTTTTCTCTCTCTCTCTCTCTCTCTCTCTCTCTCTCTCTCTCTCTCTCTCTCTCTCTCTCTTTTATATTCTTTCTACCTCTAACCCCCCCCCACACACACACCGCCTTTTCATTCCTTACCCTCCTTTCCTTCTTTTCTTCCTCCCTCCCTCCCTCTCTCCTTACTACTCTTCCTCTGTCCCTCAGTACTCCCCCCTCCCCTCCCCCTGTCTGAAACCTCCCTCATCACTCCCACCACCCTCACTATATACCATGTTCACTACTACCACTATCACCCCCCCCCCCCCTCATCCCAATACCCTCATCTCCCCCACCTCTCCCATCCCCACCACCCTCACTACTACCTCCATCTCCCCCATCCCCACCACCTTCACAAAAACACAACCATCTCCCTCACCTCCCTCATCACCATCACCTCCCTCATCCTCAACTCCACCCCCACCCCCACCACCCTTATCTCCCCACCTCCACCACCATCCACTAGTAACATCCCCTATTCCCTTTCACTCACCCACACACCCACCACCCTCACAACTACCAGCCTCTCCCCCCTCTCCCCGTTCCTCCCTCTCTCCCTTCCTCCCCTCTCTCCTCTCTCTCCCTTCCTCCCCTCTCTCCTCTCTCCCCCCTCTCCCCCTCTCTCCCTTCCATCCCCTTTCCCCCCTTTCCCCCATCTCTCCCTTCCATCCCCTTTCCCCCCTTTCCCCCATCTCCCCCTCCCTTCCCCCTCCCTTCCCCCCCTCTCTCCCTCCATCCCCTCTTCCTCCTCTCTCCTTCCTCCCCTCTCCCTCCTCTCCCCCTTTCCCCCCTCTCTTCCTCCCTCCCCTATTGCCTCACCACCACCACTACTACCACTACCACCACCACCATCCTCTCTACCTCACTCACTTTACTCCCTCCTCGCCTGGTTGTCTGTCTCTCACCCACCAGTGCGCGCGCTCTCAATCATCAAGGAACTAACTTACTTGGAGATCGTAAAAACAACCTAGTTAGCTCCTGTCTTCATCTCAGTTGAACCTTTAATTAATCGTTGGTGTCGTGTGTGCTTTATTACTCCATCTGTTATATCCTTGAAGACAGAAACAAATATTATGTGACGTTTTAAATCGTGTGTGTGTGTGGTGCCAATCCAAGTATGTAATTATATCAGCTAAGGTGTGTGTTTACTCTGTTATTTATTATTGTTTTTTTATATACGGTACAACAGATTATATATATACAGTGTATATATATATATATTCTTATTATATTGTTTGTATACTTGGGAGATCATTATTAATTAATACCGTGTTGTGTTTCCCCTACGTACAGAAATATAATTATCGTGTAGTGGTTTTATAATATTAGGGTTGAATTAAATAACGTGTCAAAATACTGTACATCACTTAAAATTAGCAACGCATTTGATAAACGTGGAAGAATTTTGTGGACGAAATTACCACTGATATGAAGACATTCCTCGACAACACTAAAAAAAACATATAATGATGATCACATTAAGAAACTGATTGAAGAATAATACAGTAAATATACACACATATCATAAGAAGACAACGGTGCAGCAAACTCAGTGACTACCACAACGGAAATTATGAGACATATCAAAGCAAGTGAAAAATAAAGATCATCTCTAGGGAAAATAGAAATGATCCTGCGAACTATTGACAACTGTTTCCATAAAACGATATATATGCCGTGTAAATGATTCATATAGGAAGAAAAACAGTGCTTGTGGGTGGTTGTGTTGGTAAGTACGATAATTTAGTAGTATTATATAGTTAGTGAGTTAAGTAGATTAGTTGTAGTAATAGCAAAGAGTGTGGAGGTATCCCTATTTTCGTTGGTAATTGTACTCTCTTGTAAGTTTAAGCGGTGTGTGTGTGTGTGTGTGTGTGTGTGTGAAGAGATATCATTTTTATAGTCTTTGGTAATGTTACTGTGATTACTATCGTGTGTGTGTAGAGATATCATTTTTATAGTCTTTGATAATTGTGCTCTCGTGTAAGTGTATGTACAGATATCTTTTTTATGATCTTTGATAATTGTACTCTCGTGTAAGTGTGTGTGTGTGTAGAGATATCCTTTTTATAGTCTTTGGTAATGGTACTATCGTGTGTGTGTATGTTGAGATATCCTTCTTTAGGCTATACTCTTTGGTAATGATACTCTCGTGTAGGCTAAGTGTGTGTGTGTGTGTTTGTTGAGGTATCCTTCTTTATAGTCTTTGGTAATGATACTCTCGTGTAGCCTAAGTGTGTGTGTGTGTGTGTGTAGAGATATCCTTCTTATACTCTTTGGTAATGGTACTTTCGTGTGTGTAAGTGTGTGTGTATAAGAGTGTGTGTACAAAGACGTATGCAGTACAGTAATAAGAATTCTGATGCCCGTTTCTGAGCCAATCCCTTTCCTATTATCAGCTGTCCTTCATGTCATGCTTGCTGTCCCTGAGGCCCGTAGTTTTAAAACATTTGAGGGCCCTTACTGGAGCTCTATGAACCTTCCAAATAATCCAGGCCACAAAACGCTTCAGTGTTTCGAATAGGGAATCTGTTGCCTGGAGTAGTTTGGAGGGTTTATAGAGCTCCAGTAAGGGCCCTCAAATGTTTTAAAACTACGGGTGTAAGTACTATCTGTCTCCTTTTCCTCTGTGGTATCTTCCTGGTGTGTATCATAAATATAATATTTCTGCTCCTGTAATAATCTAAAAAATAAGTCGTCATAACGACAACTGTGTCTCCTTTCTTTATCATAAATATAATCTTTCTGCCCATGTAATAATGTAATATCAATAATAATAATAACAACTGTTTCTCTTCTCTTTTTGTAGGCCCCACTGGCATCCGTAGTGGCGACATGACACGACTTTCTGAGAATAACAACAGCCACAGCAACAATAATAACACCACCACCACCAATGGCAACAACCATAGTGACGTGACAAGATTACCCCCTGGACATTCCTACTCCCCTCCTGGACCACATCACAAACCATGTATGTATCTATTTGTTAATGGACCCTGTGTTGTAGTCAGAGAATTGGAGTTAAATGAGTCCTTCAAATATTGTTACGAAACACCACCTATAAGGAATGAGCTTGTATCGTGGCATGATCAGGAGTAATCAGTGAAGCCTCCAATTTTCATACACGATCACAGGGTCCTTAATGGGAATAACATGCTGTGGACAAATTGGAGCACATGTAGCCCTCCAAACTCTGTCAAAAAACAAATCTATGCAATCTACACAATTGTTAATCTTTTATTTAATTTGTATTGGATTGCAATTAAGGACATTGTGATCATGTATGAAAATTCGAGACCTCTGATTCCTCCTGACTATGCCATGAAACATACTCCATCAATATACTGTAGATGGTGTTTTGTGGCAGTATTTGAAGGACTCATTTACCTCCAACTTTCTGACTTCTGTACATCACATGGTCCATAAGGGGAGAGAACCTCTTGTTGATAAATTGAAGGGCTGCTTATTCCTCCAATATATTCCAGGAGACCCAATTCACCAACAAAACAATTTCCTTTAAGAATGCAGTACTATCCATGATTAAGAAAACAAAAATAATCAGTGTGCCAGAATATTCAAATATGTTATCTATAAATTCCACCAATACATACATACTGTACATACCAGGAGACCTGCCATGGCCACCCCCTTGGAGGGAGTCCCCGGAGGGAACGAAGCGTCAGAGCTATATATAGATAGAGACCTTTCAATTCACCAACAATAGAATTTCCCTTTAAGAATACAGTACTATCCATGATTAAAATGAAAAAACAAAAATCAGTGTGCCAGAAGATACAAAATACCATAAGATACAAAAACTTATCTATAAATTTCATAGAGTGTATAATGAGCACATCTTACCACAGACACGAATGGAGCCCACTCACCTCACAGTACGGTCAACGGCACACCCACTCCATCCCCGCCAGCACTATCATCCCCGCCCTCACTACCACCCGACCCCACCCACTCCCGGGATTCAACACAACGGCAAGTCTCCAAGGTATGTACGTCTACTGATGCAGGATCCCATCATATATTTCTAACCCCTTCGGCTTAGGACATGTAAAATATGTACAGTTGAGCAAGTAGAAAGTACTGTACAAGAAAAATCTGGCTGTACTGTATACAGTATGTCAACATCTTCACTACCACCATTCAAATTTCAGCCAATCACGTTCCACCTTACATTGGCTTTGGGTTCCCAGTGATTCATTCATAAAGATACGAGGGCTTGCTACAAACAAGTGCCAGATGTTGCCTTATACAGCTAGACTTTTGTTGCATTTTATACTTGCTCTACTGTACGTTTTAATGTGGTCTGTACAAAATGATTTGGTGATTATCTGTAAGCTTGCCTTCACATACAGTACTTGGTTTCGTTTACACACAATGATTATTTATAAAGTAATGAACTACAGTATTCCCAGTGTATATGTAAGTGAAACTTAAATGCAAAAAAAAATATGAGTTCAGTACAGTATCGTGAAGTAAAAATAATAATTGAGCACTTAAATAATACTGAGTTTCATGCAGCAAATCTCTTTGGTAAGGAAGGTGTTGAAGAGTAAACTAAAATGGAAAAACAAAATTACAGACACCGGAAGAATATTGTGCAGTGGATAAATAAAAGAAAAAATGTGAGGAGACAGTAAAATAAGTTAGATTTGACTCACAACCATTCACACCAAGAACGTTGTATAATGTCAACTCCCATAACAGATAATTATTATAACGAGGCTGTAATGACCCACAGGTGCGAAGGTTCCTGACAACCCTTCACCAGTTTGCAGCAGATATCTCGGTGGAGGTCGGGGAGAGAGTGAGGCAGCTGGTTCTTGGTTTGTTGGTATGTAGAACTCTATTTACAATCTTATTTTCTAGTTTGTACTGTTAGAGATCTTTTGTTAAGGCAGTTGATTCTCTTTGTATGCTGGTATCTATTTACAATCTTGTTTTACTGGCTTAATTATACACTTAGGGGTCTTGTGTTGCTGTCAGAGAATTAGAGGTTACATCAAGTACTGTAAGTTAGTTGTCCTTTACTTTTACATTAGCCAATAACATCACATCCCACATACAGAGTAACCATGATTGACTAATCTCATTATATGGGTGCTAGCAAGTGGTTATGATTTAAGTAAGAGTACTGTACTATGATGTTCAGCAAAACATTGGAGATACTGGATAATAATGCCATACATACACAATAATTATTACACCACTCACTGAAACTTAAACACTAAAATCCCTATGCATGAGTACACTCGTGATAGGTAATTTCTGACCAGAGATGAATGGCAGGCACCACACCCTACATTTGAACTCAGCCTCTATAGGTGTATTGGGTGGGGAAATGAGCAATACCAGGCGATTCGAAGATTTCTGCTCCTCACACTCTGACTAAAACTTATGTATCACGAGTGTATGTACAATACCCCAACTCTATAAAGAATTGTTTGGTAACCTGATGTGCTGTTGTTTTCAGAGTGGGAGTGTGAGTGTGGAGGAGTTTCATGGAGGTCTGCAGGAGGTGACACACTTCCCTCTCCGACCTTTCGTGTTGCCCTTCCTGCGTTCCCATCTGCCTCTCCTTCAGCGTGATCTGCAGATGCATGCCCGCCGAGCTGCCATGGTAGGATATATCTTGTCTCCCCTTCCCTTCCGTATTTTCCGTTCTTTTTTTATTTTTTACACCCTGTTTCAAGTAATCATGTCATCTCTTTGTCCCTTATTTGTTGTGTGTTATTTTTTTGTTACAGTGAGTGATTATGGTTTTGGAATCAGTATGTTGAGTACAGTATGTGTTGTGTTACAGACAGTGAGTCAGTACGTTGTAGCACATGAGGGACCGTTACTGGAAGCAGCACCGGGTGAACCAACAGACTTCTTCTCTTCAGAGGCCACCACTGGCAAGAGGAGACATGAAGGGTAAGCTGCACCAATGACAAACAAACTGATTTATTTATCATCACTATTGCTAATTTTTTATAGTAATAACGGATTTTATGGAGAATTAGATAATGTCTTTTGATAGTTTCTTTATTACACACACACACAAATACATACAAAACTAACAACATGTGTGAATAATTGATATATTTGATCCATTCTGTACTTCATTATTCCTAAGATCATATGATGGCACCATACATTTTTAATGCAGCCATCTTATCAGTCTTCATAATAAACCTGGCCTTTGACATTCCCACTGTATATAACCCTCATTATCCATTATTTATTTTCTTTAGGTATTTTGAGAATGGAGATATTGGTGGTGGTGTTGGTGGTGGAGGAGGCAGCATCTCACCACCTCCATCAAAGAGACCAGGACCAGTAGGACTCTTCTCCCCTCCCTACCCCTCAGTTGGTCTCAGTCCTGACCCACCTGCTGCACCACACTCCAGAACTCCTGGGCCTCCTCCTGATGATGAGTGGAAGAATATTCATGTGGTACGTCTCTCTCTGTATCTCTCTCTCTCTCTCTCTGTATCTCTCTGTCTATCTCTCTTTCTCTCTCTGTGTCTCTCTGTCTATCTCTCTTTCTCTCTCTCTCTGATCTATTCTAAAAATGCAACCCTAGGAGTACACAGTAGTTTTTTGACATCATACAAGTTATATTGTAACACACCGACGTCACATGAAAAATTACACTCTCCATCAATATTTAGTGTTGCATTTCTCTGGACACTTTCACTCACACTTTAGGAAATTACCACTGTGCTAAATACATCTTACTGGATGTAGTGTACGGGTACGGTACTTTGCCTCTCCAAATCTGTCTTGTAGATTTTCTGATCATGATAATTATGTTAATAACTAAAAATTAACTGTGATATCCAATAAAAAAAAGTGCTATGAAAAGGTACTGTACTGTATTAATATTGTCATTCCAACTGTATACAATATATTCATCTCCATGGAATACTATTATTATGTAATTACATATTATGTGACCAATTAAAAATTGTAAAAATTAAAATTACTGAAAAGAGAAAAGAAATATAATAAGAAAATAAACTTGTGAATATCACAATCCAAACTCCTGCTGACCTTCCTTCCTCCCCAGATGCTGACGTGTATCCTGAGTATGGTGGAGAAGACCCGACGGGCGCTGACCATGCTGCAGCAGAGGGAGGAGAGTGGTGCAGGTGGAGGTGGAGGTGTTAGTGGGTCAGGACGGGGAGGGTCTGGACAGGGACGCAGTGAGTACGATGCTGAGGTCAGGAGACACGCAGCAGAGTTGGTGGCACAGAGTATCCGCACCACTGAAGAAAGAGTGTCAGAAGTGAAGCGAAAGGCTGGTGAGTAATATAGTGTTACAGAATTATTTTCAGAGGGTGTCATGAAAATTGGCCAAGTCATCAGAAGTAGGCTATTGTTTGTTGTTCAACAGAATATTAACAAAAATTGCTATACATGTTCAGTATTAAGTAATTTGATTTCAAGATTGCATAGGCAGTGGTGAATGAGTTGTGTTTTTATCCATTTATTCTGTCATAATTTTTAAGTCGATAATTGTTTTGTACTGGACAATCCAACTTTAATTATATAGTTGAGAATTGTGAATGTTTAATAATTAACTCCTGATATGCAGCACTTTAATACCATATTATATTAATATATAGTCTTATTCAGAGTATATGTTCAGTCATACAGTCTGTAATCCCATACATGACCAACAGAGGAGGCAGTAAGTGAGGTGCGACGTGCAGCGGTTGCAGAGGTGCAGCGTGCAGTTGGTGCAGCGGAGGCCAGGGCTCAGGAGGTAGTGGCAGCAGAGAGAGCACGAGTGGAAGTTTTACTGAGGGAAGTACGCTGTCGAGACCCTCCCTCACCACGCACACATCCACACCAGGTACAATATCTGGGTACACAGAATGGCAGGCAGGCAGGCAGGCAGGCAGGCAGGCAGGCAGGCAGGCAGGTAGGCAAACTGGCAGATAGACAGGGATACAAGCAGGATAGAACAGTTCAGTAGGTATAGTGATGGCACTGTAAGGGGATAAGTAGGTATAGTGATGGCACTGTAAGGGGATGGAGAATCTTTGGCAGAGTATGAGAATCAAGCCCTTTTTCTCCTTCCTAATTTGTCAATGGTTTGCAGTGGTACCAGAAATAATGACAGTTCTTCATTATTTTGCAAATATTTCTACATCTGCAGTCACATTCAGTATCAAAGGGAGGGCAATAAAGAGGAATGAAATTGGAAATATCACTGACTGGGAAACACTTGTAACTGAATGGTATTGTTGCTATAGTTCAAGGTATTGGAAGCAGGAAAATGTGAATGAGAGGTAGGTAGGAAATGTGTATGTATTACAGAATACAGTACTTTGATGTTAAGGATGAGGAAGAAAAATGTGATTGTGAGGCAAAAACAGTTTATTTAATGGCAGAGAAATTTAATCTAATAACAGGGAAATGTAGTTGAATGGTAGGATAGTGTGGTTAGATGGCAGGGAAATATGGTTGGGTGTCGGGATATAGAGTTGAAGTGACAGAAAAATAAGGAGATGATGCAGGATAGGGTAGTCCAGTAGATAGAGAGAAAGAGAGGGCAGGACTGACCCAACATTATTACAGAGATGTTGGAACTTCAAGGAGTGAGGCAGAGAGGGGAGGGAGGCAGGGGAGACAGGAAAGAGAGGTAAAGCAGGGACTGACAGACAGACCACCGTTGCAGGGATGCTGGAATTGCGGACGGAAGGCCCATGAGACCTGCAGTGGATGCAACGTGGCTCGGTACTGTGGGCCATTCTGTCAACACAAGGACTGGGATGCACACCACAAGATCTGCTCTCCAGGACTCTCCTCTGCTTCCTCCTCCTCGTCGTCTTCCTCCTCGTCCTCCAGTTCCTCCTCGTCCGCTGGCTCTTCCTCCACCTCCTGCTCCGGGGCAACATCAACTTCTCTGGTTGCTGCTTTGGTCACCAGTAAACCCAAGACAACCATAGAGACAACCAAAACTGAGTGACTAGAGTTGGCCACATCTAGTTCCACCGGCCAGACAAAAGTAAATACTGCATCACTTGGGATAGAGTATGATGCTTGGAACTATGGCACTTTGGGAATTTCCTAAAATGTGAAATGCAGTGAAATGCCCTTGGATTGGATCACTTTTGTGATAATGGTTCAGCTCAATACATAAATTTTCCCTGTCATATTTCTGGTCTCATAATTTTGCTGCAGTTTTTTATTTTTCATGTGAATCATATACTGTACATGTTTTATTGTAAAGCTATCCAAACTTTATTATTTTTTTAATAAGTATTTGGACAAAGAAGTTCTGATCGAAATGCTGGTTAAAGCCAAATAGACAATCATTTCCGTAGAAAATATAACCAGTGCCAGAGATTTTGATTTCTTGAAGATGAGTTCATGACTGAATGTTGACTCAGTACAGTATATTCTAGTTGAAAAAGTAATGATATTGTAATGAGAAATATATTTACAAGACAGGAAAATGGGAATACAGTACTGACTAAAAGTTGTGATATTTAGACCAGGCTTAGTAAACATATGTGATGAAGTATAACTGACCTCACTTGCTACACCAGACAGTTTACATGTAACAAACTTCTATCAGCAGCTCCTTGGCTCTATTCCTCCCAGGTTCTATCCCTTCCATGTTGAACTGATTGCAAAGTGATGAGAAGAATGTTGAAATGCAGAAGGTACTGTATAGACTCATAGATATAGAGCTAAGAAGACTGCTGGTTGGATACTTTTCACCACTTGTGTATGTTTGGTAAATTGTATGATGCAGAAGGTAGACCAAGTCAGCCTTAAGTAAGTGAATATACACAAAAATTGACTTCAACAACAACAACAACAACACAAGAAGTGAAGCAAATCCAGGAAAATCTTAGATAAAGAATTTTAACGGCAACATTATACTGTACTGGCTGTTGTTCTCTTAAGAAAATTCAGAGAACATATCGAAGATCATGACTTAACTGCAGCAATACCATTTAGAAATATGAGCTATTTAAAATATGGAAATTTACAAAGTGCAAAAGTGTTGACAAAAAGTTTATAAGTGAAGTATGACTGATAAAGCAATATTGTATTGAAGACACTTCTACAGTGATTCATAAATATACAGTTCAATACTGTATGTAAAATATGATCTGGACATTTTTCTTGCCATGACAATAATGTGAAAAGGTGTAAACAGGGACAAACTTTGATAATCACATCATTAAAGAAAAATATATACAAAACACACCACTGCTGTGTATAAAAGTTTTTGTTATTACCTGTATGTATTACAGTGGGAATTAGCACTAACTACAGGATGTAAAAAAGTTGAATGAGACTGCAAAGTAGTAAAACCATTCCATCCAAACCTGAGCAGCTCTTGAGTATTTACACTGGAGTCATAATTTTAATAGTTCCTCATAGTGACAAATCATGGTTTGTTGAGTTTTAACTAATGCTCAAGGTGGTAAACTCCTTTGATGGAGGTGGGACTTTAACCCACATAAGGCTGAGCATCCATATAATAAATTAAGAATGTTATTACCACATTGTTAAGGTGGATATCAAAACAGACTGTAAGCCGAGCAATTGTATGAATTTTTTCACCTGATTCATAATACAATACATACCATACCACACATAATGTAACGTAAATCTGGCAATTTTATTACGGTACAGTGTCAATAAATAAATTAAACACAATCTTTTGTGAAAAAGCCAGTATAACAGTGAAGAATCCAGTGTAAGACATTAACAGTACAAGTGTAAGAGTTGAATAATTATGATGAATTATGAATTCATCAAAACCACATACAACAAAGCACCTATAATGAAAGTTCAAGATGAATTATTTTAGTTCTCAGGAACCCACCAACATTTTAACAGTAAAGTGATCCAATACAGGAACTGTACCATGAAATAGTCTCATAACAAAGTCTCATAAACCTGTTGTTAGTAATATGAAACCTGGAGGAAGAACAGCTCCACAAATCATGGACCAGATTGTACAGAAGAATAAGAGAGAATGAGAGTGCATACCTAGTAAACCAAAGAATAATATTTTGTTCATTATTTACTAAGTTTACATGATGTTATAGTCCATTTTTGCTAACCCAGATAACAGGGTATTTTAGAAACCTTTTATGAAAAAGTTTTCTAATGTACCTCAGGTCTCAGATTTTTTTCAGAGATCCTGTGCATGTGTGAATGATACTGTAGGGTATTGAGATCTATAATTTTATTTTTGTGTGTGTATGTGACAGTAAATGTCCACAGGCAATGTTTGGTCAAAGTTAGGAATTGAAAATGTTACCTTTCAGGTGGTAGGTAATGAAATAGGCTGTGGATATGTTGTACCATTAACCACAGCAAAACAGACTATAGTGACAAACCAGACAATGACCATTTTGTATGCCAGCGTTTATGTCCAAAGTAATGTCCTTGATTTATATGTCATATGCCTGCTGAAAAATGTTGTGGTTGTAAATTTTAGAGGTGTAGGCTGTTAGTCCCTTTCTCCTGCTGTGGCCAGCTAGGCTATGCTGGTTACTCCCATCAAAACTAAAGAGCTGTGCATTATGCATTATGTTTTTGTGGCAAAGACCTTCTCAGAACTTTAACCTTTGTAAGGTATCAGTATCAGAGAGGTTCAACGAGTGCTGTGGACATTTACAAAGTAAACAGTAAAAATGTCAGACACTTCCTTGTTCTTAAGAGATTATCATTTTCCTTTTAAACTAACTTAAAGATACTGTATTGTTGCTTGTTATGGGTTTGTCTATAATATTAACAAAATAATCAGGCAATACACTATTGTCTTGAGTACTAGGACTCAAAACATAAGTATTAACTTGAAATATAACAGTTTACTGGATGGGTAATTAATAGCCTTGTTTGAAGTACAATTTGTATATTAAATTACCTCATGTTGTCATCCTAGGGATGCACAATTTTTAACTCTTATATATTGGGATATGCCTCATGACATATGTTAAGTATATGAGATACATCATACACATAGTTGAAGATTTGTAGATTGTGATGGCATTTTCATTTTTTGTTTTCAAACATTGAGCCACGGTCTGTTGTCTGCTCCAGCTTTACCTCTCATGAACATTGGCTACACACTTGTGTAAGGAAACCCTTTGTGCCAGGCTTCACCCGTCCTGGCATTGCCTGGGTGATGCCAGGTTTGGATGTCAAATTTTTGAAAAACTATTTCTGACTTTGAACAAGAATTGTTTTTGCAAGTGTTAAAAATTGCTGATTTTTTAATTGGGCACAACACATCAATATTGCCTGCCTGTCAGGTTCACCATATGGACTATACCTGATGTATAAGGGTAGTTTTTCTACTCTGGACATAAGTTTCATTCTAGTCAGACCCGGGTCATAATCAATACACACACACACATCATAACTTTCTTACAAGCATTTGGACTCTTTATGATTAGCTCTTGAGACGACATTTGTAAAATTAAATATTCTCAGTCTCTTCTCTGAGCGAATTCGATCTACTGTCCTTTTGGTTATGAGTCCCACTTGGTCACCTCACCTGAACCTCCAACAACAGTAGAAAGGGTTTACAAACTGAGTACTGTACTGTGAGGAAGAATTTAGTTTTGCATCATCTTATAACTCTCTTTATGGTTTGGGAGAAGATGTAAATAATAAAATTATAACATGTAATGTATTGTAGCGTGTACATCTTCATAATCATCATACGTTTTGAGTACAGTAATCGATCTTTGGAGTCGCCCTAGAGTAACGGAATGAGGCGTACGGTGCGATAGCTAACTTTATACTCATGGATCACGTTGTTTTTTTATGAGTTTGGGCACCCCTTTGGACCCAAGCCATTCCCTTTCCTCAGTCCAATCCCCCCCCCCCTCCTTGTTTCCTTCTTTTATCATCTTATTTGCTGTCCTTTCACTTTTGTGGTAAAATTAAGGTCTCATTTTTTTGCTTGGATTCAGTTCTTTATTTACCTTTAGTACAAAACCCAACCAATACAACTCTGGGGAACATTGCAGCTAAAGGCCACCATGAAGTTATTGGATACATGGTGGGAAATTAATTAATAAGAGTAAATATATATAAATGTCTCCCTGGCCAAAAAGTTGTCACAGTATTCCCTCTTGACATTATTATTATTACAGAAAACTTTAGGCAGAAATGTATAAGGATTCTAGGCCTAACTAAACTGGAATTCCTTCATATATATATTTTACTCATATTAATTTCCCAACATGTATTAAATAGTTTCATGAAGGGATTTAGAGATAACGTTCCCCAGAGATGTTGGTTTGGTTGGGGATTGTACTAAAGATAAATAAAGAACTTAAAAAAAAAAAAAAAAAAAAAAAAAACTCAGACCAATTTTCTCATGAAGGCTGGACTTTTATTTAGTTTAGAGACAATGCGGAATTAATTAACTTTATTATCGGACAATACAAATCCATAATTAACCAATATATATGTTTTATTAGTGTATTTTCATCAGTTTTAAACACTATTAAATACCACAAAAATATTATTTGAGTTACCTAGGAGTGTGTACGAGTATTGTTCGATAGTATAGTTTTACCGATAAAAGAGTATTGTTCGATAGTATAGTTTTACCGATAAAAGAAAAATAATTATGTATCGGGTTTTTATGTCTATCGATTCTTGGTGTTGGGTATTAATTAAAAGGCAGTCCATTTTATTACATCCCCACCCAATTACCCATCATAAAATACTAGCAAACGTTTCAGATTAAATTCATGAATACTAAAGAACAAAAATCATACATGAATGACCAATTTTTTTTATAAACAAATCAGGGCAGTATAGCCAAGTATGGGGGATTTTCCCTAGACATGTAGAATTAGAGGTACCAATGGGGAAATCACAGACAAAATTGTTCAAGGGTAAATGGGGAAATTTCTACCAGATGAAATAACAAGAAGATGGTAAATATACAGCCTATACGACAACTATCCTCAAGAGTAAACAGGGAATTTGTGAGGTAAATAAGCAAGGAAATTCTGAAGTTGAAGCTGGGGAAATTTCGTGAAGCAGACCTGGCAACACTGCAGCAAGGTGGTCACAGTCACAGATGGAGTCACTTGTGTTGGTGGCAGCAAGTTGCTATTTTATTTTCTGGTAAGTATACACAGAAATGATCTTTGTCTTTTGAATACCAGCGAAATATATGCATCAACACTCAATAAACCACATGCCACGAAAAACATTAATAAAACACAGACACACACACACTAAACATTAATAAAACACAGACACACAAAATAAATAATTAAAACACATTCACACATATAATATTATGGCCAAGCAATGACATACGAGATAAAATTGGGACGATTATTTCCTTTGTTTGCCTAACTTAAGGGGAGTGTGGGAATAGGGGGACAGGCTTGGAGGGGAGGGGGTTAGGGGGTGCAGGAATAGGGGACAAGCTTTCTACCCCTCTCCCCACCCCCCCACCAAGCCTGTCCCCCTACTCGCGCACCCCCTTAATGTACAGTCGGAAAAAAAAGTATCAAAACTAACTCATTTAGTCTGGATATTTTTTCTACTCGATTTGAATGAGGCTTAATAGAAGGATAATATGATAATAATAGAATAGTGAATGATGCATAACTTTAGGTAAATAGAAGGAGAATATAATAATAATAATGATAGAATAGTGATCAATGCATAACTTTAGGTTAGGTAAATAGAAAGAGAAATATAATAATAATAATAATAATAATAAAATAGTGATTGATGCATAACTTTAGCTAAATAAAAGGAGAATAATGATAATAATAATAGAAGAATGATTTATTCATAACTTTACCTAAATTAATAGAACATAATAAAATATGATAATTATAGAATATGATAATAATATAGAATGATAAAATATGATAATAATATAGAATAATAAAATATGATAATAATAGAATAGTTATTTATGCATAATTTTATCTCTGTTATGTTCATCTTGCTTTGAATTTATTATATGGTTAGATGACATAGCTTTCATACTGTAAATTATTATAAACACTACTATGCATAAAATTATCACCTTCACGTCTTTCTCAGATTTTCTATTTCTCTCGATCCCTCCTTTCTTTCTTCCTTCTTCCCTTTCTTCACTCTCTCTCTTTCTGTCTATACACTCTCCTTGCATTATTTCGATTCTATTCCCTCCTCTCACCCTCTCCCTTCCTCCTTCCTTCTTTCATTCCTTCCTTCTATTCACTTTCTCTCTTTTTGTCTATACACTCTCCATGCTTTTTCTCGATCCCTTTCCCTCCTCTCACCCTATCTTACCCTTCCCTACTCTCTCTCTCTCTCTCTCTCTCTCTCTCTCTCTCTCTCTCTCTCTCTCTCTAACCCTTTCCCTCCTTCCACTTTCACCTTACAGTCACATATACATATATACTGTACACATTACATCCAACCACTAAATTTCTGTCAACTTTTAAGCCTCCTCTTCTTTCTTGACCCCCATCTCATTATGGTGATTCTCTCTCTCTCTCTCTCTCTCTCTCTCTCTCTCTCTCTCTCTCTCGTCGTACAACTCACATTCACTCCCTCCCTCACATAATTATTAATTTACTGTATACTCATTCATTCTCTCCCTCACATATACTCATTCTTTCACTCTCTCACTCACATATTAACCTACTCATTCTTTCACTCCCTCCCTCCTTCACATATTAATAAATAACCTACTCATATTTTCACTCTCACTCATTCTTTCACTCTCTCCCTCCCTCACATATTAATAAATAACCTAGCTACTCATTCTTTCACTCTTTCCCTCACATATTAACCTACTCATTTCTTTCACTAGCTTCTTGTATATAAAAGTTCCTCACCCACACTATAGCTCTGAATCTGCTCATAGGTCTGGCAGGGAGGGAGTAACAGGCATGAGGGGGAGAACAAGCCATTTTTCTCTGCAATAGACGGGACTTCATTCCGCCTGCCCGCCTCTCTGACAACTTTTACGTTTTCTTGCCCCTCTTCCCCCCTCAAAACAAAAAAAAGACAATGAAAAATAAACACACACTCACTCTCTCTCCTTCCTTCTTCCTACGGACTATACATACACACATACACACACACTTTTCTCTCACATATCACACACACACTCTTCTTCCTACGGACTACACACACACTCACTCTCCTTCCTACGGACTACACATGCACTCTTCTATTTCTCACAGACTACACGCACACACACACACACACTCTTTCCTTTCTCACACACACACTCCTTCCTCACACAGACTATACACACACTCACACAGACTATACACACACTCACACACTCTCCTTCCTACGGACTACACACACACACATAAACACTCCTTCCTCACACACACACACATAAGACGTCATCTGGTCGTCCAAGCGGAGGATTGGGGTACCAAGACCGTCTTGGGAGCGCTTGGTTGTAGTGACGAGAACTGACCAAATACGTAGAATCTGTGTTCTCGTCGTCCAGATACGGATTGGGCAGAAACAAAAGAAAGTTTGTAAACAAAGTCGTAAGAAAATACTACAAATTGGTCTACTTTTCCTTCACTTTTCTCATATTATGAAGCAAATTTGTGTCCTAAGTTGCATGTATTATACACCAAAAGATGCAGAATTAAGAAACGAATAAGATGAGACCAACTAGAAGTCTCTTGATATGATCTTTAGTTGAAGACTAGCGATTTTTATTACTTTATTCTCGATTTTCGGTGAAAAATTTACGATACATCACGAATACAAATTTCGCAACACTTCAGACATCCACCTTGCTGAAAGTGCACATAATATTTATTCACCTTTTTGGTACTCTCTCAAGTTCCAGGCTCAGCTCATGGACTAAAGTGTTTGTGTGCCTCTCATCTCAAGATGATCCTTGATTTTGGTTTTATGGTGTGCAGCCTGTGATTATCTTTAGGGCTCTATTCTGTATGGGTGTGAAGGGTGTTGGAGATGAGTCTCAGTAAGGTTGGTGGTCTGTAGGTGTGGTAGCTGTGCAGTCTGTCATTATCTTTAACGTTAGGGCTCTATTCTGTATGGGTGTGAAGGGTGTTGATAGTCTCAGTGAGGTTTGAGGCTGAGGCAGGACTTGCATAAGCCATCATTAATCGAATATAGTAATTGTTTGCATATTGTAGTTGTGGTTTCTTTGTTGTGGCGGCGGGGCGGCGGCGACGACGAAAAAAAAATAATAAATCAAATAAAAAAAATAAAAATAAAATAATAATAATAATAATAAAACCACTTAATTACAAAAAAAAAAAAAAAGTTAATTATTACAAAAAAAATTAATTAATAAAAAAAATATATATATTAAAAAACGACGGCGGCGGCGGCGGGGCAGCGGCGGCGGGGCAGCGGCGGCGGCGGGGCGGCGGGGGCGGTGGCGGCGGCGGGGCGGCGGCGGCAGCGGCGGCGGGGCGGGGTCGGCGGCGACAACGATGACGAAAAAAATTAAATAGAATAAATAAATAAAAATAAATAAAAAATAAAATAGGTTTATTACAGTCATCTAGCCTACAGTACACAATGTCATGGTAAGATTGATTTATGTACTTTCATCCCTAACCAATACTCATACAGACTCTATCTAACTTTACTCTCGGATCATATAATACATAACAACCATTATTTAATATTAACCATTATATTTTTCTAACCACTCAGAGCAACGTAGGTAATAACATACATACATTGACAATAACATACATACATACATAGACAATAACATACATACATATAGACAACAACATACATACATATAGACAACAACATACATAGGCAATAACATACATACATAGACAACAACATACATAGGCAATAACATACATACATAGGCAATAACATACATACATAGACAATAACATACATACATAGGTAATAACATACATACATAGGTAATAACATACATACATAGGTAATAACATACATACATAGACAATAACATACATACATAGGCAATAACATACATACATAGGTAATAACATACATACATAGACAATAACATACATACATAGACAATAACATACATACATAGACAATAACATACATACATAGACAATAACATACATACATAGGTAATAACATACATACATAGACAATAACATACATACATAGGCAATAACATACATACATAGGCAATAACATACATACATACATACATACATACATTACTGCAACACTTTCAAGCAAGTTTATGTAAATATGTTGAGATGAAGTTTGTTGATGATGGTGTGTGTGTATGTGTGTGTGTGTGTGTCTTGCAGCAGATTTAAATCCAAATTCATTCACTGTCACAACTTCTACAATACTCCATCATTATTATCACAGTTTACGAGAAAGAGACAGAGACAGAGAGAGTGTATGTGTGTTTGTGTGAGATTAAGAGATAGTGTGTGTGTATTTGTGAGAGAGAGAGAGAGAGAGAGATTGACAGAGACAGAGATAGAGACAGAGACAGAAAAATTTGTGTGTTTGTGTGAGATTAAGAGATAGTGTGTGTGTATTTGTGAGAGAGAGAGATAGACAGAGACAGAGAGAGTGTTTGTGTGTGTGTTTGTGTGAGATTAAGAGATAGTGTGTGTGTATTTGTGAGAGAGAGAGATAGACAGAGACAGAGATAGAGTGTTTGTGTGAGATTGAGAGATAGAGTGCGTGTGTATTTGTGAGAGAGAGAGATAGACAGAGAAAGAGACGGAGAGTGTTTGTGTGTGTGTTTGTGTGAGATTGAGAGATAGTGTGTGTGTATTTGTGAGAGAGAGAGAGAGAGAGACAGAGAGAGAGAGAGACTAACTTTTGCTTCACTGTATATATCTTTTCGTTTTGTGGTGCCTAATTACCGTCAAAGCACACCGGTGTATGAATAACTTATAGGCAGTATTACGAAACACATCCTCTATCAGTACCATAAAAGGCTTCTGTTTTCTGGCATAATTAGGAGGAATCCGTAGCCTTCCATTTCACCTACATCGTGTGTGAGAATAATTGGAGGCTTCTGATTCCTCCCTGACCATGCCACTAAACAAGCTCCTTCCATTATAGACTAGCTGTGTGTGTGTTTCGTGGCAATATTTGAAGGACTCATTTACCTCCAAAATTTTCTGACTACATCACACACAGTGTCGCTTTAATTAAGGGGGTAATCATTCACTTTTGTTACATATATAGGAGTGCCTTGATTCCTCCAAAGTATGCCAGGAAACAAGGACCATATGAACAAAAATAATGGTGTTCTGTTGTTGCTTGGAATAGTTTGGAGGAATTATTTGATCTCCAGATTTACCAACACAAGTACAGTGTTGGTAAATCTGGAGCTACTGATTCCTCCAAACTATTCCAAGCAACAACAGAACACCATTATTTTTGTTCATCTGGTCCTGTTTCCCGGCATACTTTGGAGGAATCAAGGCACTCCAATCTTTCAAAAGTATACCATCACCTTAACTAACAAACTAACTAACTAACTAACTAACAACATGGAGGCGAGGCAGTGCAAAGATAATTAATTTTAGGGGTCGAGGAAAAATAAATTAGGAGTGATGGATTGTAATGCAAATGAGGTTATAAAAGAGAGAATTATTGCTGCTTGCAGAGAGGTGTGTGTGTGTGTGTGTGTGTGTGTGTGTGTGTGTGTGTGTGTGTCTGTGAGTGGGTGTGGGTGTGGGTGTGGGTGTGTGTGTGTGTCTGTGAGTGGGTGTGGGTGTGTGTCTGAGTGTGTGTGTGTGTGTGTGTGTGTGTGTGTGTGTGTGTGTGTGTGTGTGTGTGTGTTATCCTATGTAGGTATAAATATTGCTTACAGGTGTCTGTGTGTGTGTGTGTGTGTGTGTGTGTGTGTGTGGGTGTGGGTGTGGGTGTTATCCTATGTAGGTATAAATATTGCTTACAGGTGTGTGTGTGTGTGTGTGTGTGTATTTTATGTAGCCTATAATTATTGCTTGCAGAGATGTGTGTGTGTGTGTGTAATTTATGTAAACATTGGGCAAACAAATAGGGTACAACAACAGCTAGGAGATTTATTGCTTGCTTGCAGAGGTGTGTGTGTGTGTGTGTGTGTGTGTATGTGTGTGTGTGTAATAATAATAATAATAATAATAATAATAATAATAATAATAATAATAATAGACGGTTTATTGAGCTGAGTGCAGTGTGTATATGTGTGTGTGTGTGTGTGTGTGTGTGTGTGTGTGTATGGGATTGATATAAAAGTGTATAGTATCGAACACGTACTCTCAATAAAACTCACATACCCAACATACATACATACATGCAACTATTTTTGGACCCTGTGTGTGATGGAGTCTGAAAATTGGAGATATGCGAGTGCTTCAAATATTGCCATGAAACACACACACACACACACACACTCAAATTCATACAGACACACACGATCACAGGGTCTTTTAGGGGAAATAATATTATAGTCTTGTTGGTGAATTGGAAGGCTACTGATTCCTCCTAACCACACCAGAAAACACACGCCCTCAGTGGTACCAATAGGGGATCTGTTTCGTGGCATAGTTTGGAGGAATCGGAGACCTTTCAATTCACCAATAAAAATATAATCTCTGGTTCTAACTTAATTAAGGATTCTGTGATCGTGTATGAGAAAAATTGAATGAAGGCTTCTGATTCCTCCTGACCGTGCCACGAAACAAACACACAAGCTCCTTTCATATAGCCTATAGGTGTGTGTGTGTGTGTTTGTGTGTGTGTGCGTGTGTGTGTGTGTGTGTGTGTGTGTGTGTGTGTGTGCGTGTGTGTGTGTGCGTGTGTGTGTGTGTGTGTGTGTGTGTGTTTCGTGGCAATATTTGAAGGACCCGTTTACCTCCAATTTTACATGCTGGGTCCTTCAATGAAAAAAGCAACACACACACACATACACAAAAAACACACACACACAAAAAAAAAATAATAATAAAAAATAATAATATTGGACAGAGTAGTAGTGTTCAGTCAATTACTAAAGAATTGACAGAAACAAATATTGCATGCATAGCTTTTAACCAATTTACTAAACACGGTCGCTAGGTTATTTTTTTTATTATTTTTTTTTTATACCGTATATTATTTTTTCTCTCGTTCAGTTTTGTTTTCGTTCAAATACAAAAAAAAATAAAAAATACGTATATGTATTTTTTCTCTCGTTCAGTTTTGCTTTCGTTCAAATTCAGAAAAACAAATAAAATTGTATATAGAAACTAATTTGTGTACACGTTTTTAGTCCAAATTTGAATGATGCCTTTCCTTTAGTGAAATTATTAATTACCGGTATATATATTTTATCTTTTATATTAGGTCAGGTTATATTCCCTTTTCTGTTTATATAACAAAACAAAGTGATTAACCCAACATGTTAGTATATTTATACAGTATATATAATTATTAGCCTACCACTTCTTTCTATCTCATATATATATATATTTTTTTTTTTTTCAGCTTTACCTTCCAACATCTCCGGGTCTTTTATTCTTCCCTCAGCTACGAAAACAGTAAGTATTGTTGATTATATTTCCCCCCTTCTCTCTCTTTGATAAAACCTAGTATAACCCTTTGTGTATGTGTGTGTGTGTGTGTGTGTGTGTGTGTGTGTGTATGTAAAGGAAAATGTGTAAAGGAGAGTTTGTGTGTGTGTATAAAGGAAAGGGTTTATTTGGGTGAGTGTAAGGAAGAGTTTGAATACGTGTGTGTGTGTATGAAAAGAAAATAGGTTATTTATGTATGTGCGCGCGGTGTGTGTGTGTGTGAAAGGGAAAGTGAAACAGTTTATTTATGTATGCGCCCGCTGTGTGTGTGTGTGTGTGTGTGTGTGTGTGTGTGTGTGTGTGTGTGTAAGATAAATTGTATTCGTATGGAGGAATGATGGAGATGGTTGAAGGGGGAAAGTATAGTGTTGGTAAATCTGGAGTAAATGATTCCTCCATACTCTAATCAGCAACAGGGCACCATTATATTTGTTAATTTGCACCTACTCTTCCCCTTCCAACCTCCTTCCTTCCCCTCTCCTCCCATCCCCTCCTCTCTTCTCCTACCCTTCCCCTTCGCTCCCAACCCCTCCCATATCCTCCCCTCCCCTTTCATCACACACACACAGAATTTGTCAGGCACTCAACTCTGTGTAGTCCCACACACACACACATCCCACTCCATCACTTTCTGTACCCCTCCTCCCCTACCTTACCCTACCATACCATTTCCCTCCATCACACACACACACACACACACACACAGAATTTGTCAGCCGTCGTTTCACTGTGTTCAGGTATATCAATTAATCAGGCCTTGGTACAGTACAGCCATGGGTGATAGTGGTGGTCCAGGGTACAAGGAGTGTAGGAGAGCAACTAAACAGAGTTCGAACAAGTGAATTTTACAAACCATTTTCAACGTTGAGAGAGGCTTAGAAGATTCACTTTTTCGAACTCTGTTCAGTTGCTCTCCATCACTCCTTGGGCCCTGGTCAAGCACTATCAGCCATGGCTGTACAGTCATGGTCAATAGTCCTGCAACACCTTCCAATGAGATGGCTTCGAAAAATGATCCGAAACTATAGCTGTTGGTCTCTGTAATATTGGTTCATAAGATTCACTCAAATGGGTTGTTTTTATTCACCAGGTTGCAAGACTTTTGACCATGACTGTACAGTACATAGCCTACATCTGGGACGAGCATTATTTATTTTATTTTTATTGTTTTTGCATAATCAATCGAGGTGGCCTCTCACAGCATAATGATTAAACGAAGCCCCTTCATTTATATTCCCTGTAATAGTTTATAGAGCTCATTGTGATGCTTGTTGCTGCAAAATAATACTATAATATATACTGTATATATATATGTAAGCTACAGTAGGTCAAAAAATATATATAATTATAATAATATTAGAACTAACCTATAGATGCTTATAGTTAATTTCATTGTATGGATGGTTACAATATATTTTTTAGACAACTGTACATTTTTTTTTACCCAAACACGTAATGTCATGTTTTCTAATTCAGTCATTGGATCTCCTAATAATTTCAGTCTGTGTGTGTGTGTGTGTGTGTGTGTGTGTGTGTGTGTGTGTGTGTGTGTGTGTGTGTGTACAAGTAACATTAATCATCACCTGACTCACTTTAATATTAGAGTTCCTACCGTACATGGTTTAATTCTACCAACCCTGAATAAATAGGGGTTAAACAGAAAATGGGTTGTCGCTGCATTGCTTGTCAAACTAAATGATGGTGGTAGTGGTGGTGGTAGTTGTAGTGGTGGTGGTTGTAGTGGTGATGGTGGTGGTGATGGTGGTGATGGTGATGATGTGGTTGTGGTGGTTGTAGTGGTGGTGATGGTGGTGGTGGTGATGGTGGTGGTAGTGGTGGTGGTGGTAGTGGTTGTGGTGGTAGTGGTGATGTGGTTGTGGTGGTGGTGGTGGTAATGGTGGTGGTGGTAATGGTGGTGTTGATAATGGTGGTGGAGGTCATTTGAATATAGGTATGTATGTATGTATGTAATGCTTATTTCATTTACCGTTTACTGTGGACAAATATACTGAATAATTTGCCCAAAAAACAAAATCCACCTGGCTATCTGTCTGTCTATCTATCTATCTATCTATCTATCTATCTATCTATCTATCTATCTATCTATCTATCTATCTATCTATCTATCTAATCTATCTAATCTATCTATCTATCTATCTATCTATCTATCTAT
>JAWZYT010004340.1:5000-60000 GCA_034508575.1 Petrolisthes manimaculis
ATCCACTCTGCCATCTCCTCCTCCATGATAATAAATAAATCACCTCAATGGTATTAATAGGGCCCTTGTTTCATGACAGGTTTTGGAGTACATGTATTCTGGTCCTTCCCCTTCCCCAAAGTTTACCTCCAAGAGCCTTCCCCTCCAGTAATCAGTCCTGGCTGTTACAATTGGATTCCAACTCCTTATCCATTGATCAAACAGTCACCCACCCACACACACACCCTGTCTCTCTATCTGTCTGTTTGTCTGTATGGATGTCTGTCTGTTTGTATGTATGTATGGATAGATGTATGTACTGTATATGTGTGTATCTGTATGTATGTAATGATGTATGTGTGTTCATGTGTATGTATGTGTAATGGTGTGTGCTTGTGGTCAGACCTATGTATGTGTAAATGTGTTTGTGGCCTTGTGTGTGTATGTATGTATGTATGTACGTTTGTGTCGAACCCTGTGTGTGGTGTACTGTATGTATGTATGTATAAATATATGTGGTGAGAGAACATGAAAGGAAGGCAAGAAGATTAATATAATTGGATTTGTGAATGATTGTGTAAATGTGTGTGTGTGTGTGTGTGTGTGTGTGTGTGTGTGTGACCTTGTGTGTGTATGTATGTATGTATGTATGTACAGTCGTGGTCAATAATAATCATCCACATATGGATAACTTTAACAATTTGCTGTTTAAGGTTTTCATGTTTACATATAATGTTATTGAATTAAGTAGTGTGTAGCTGTTTGTAGTAAATTAAACGATGGTAGTTAACCTATTTATTGGAAAGTTTATCAGCTAAGGAACAGAGAGAAGCTGTCAAAATCTTACGTGAGTTACCCCTATATGAATGATTATTTTTGACCACGACTGTATGTGTGATGAGGAACATGGAGGGAAGGGAAGAAGATCAATATGAATTGGACTTTTGATATGAGTGATAAGTAATTAGTTCCCTCTCTATACTGAAAATTAATATCTTCCCTGAACCATACCCAACGTCTTCTCTCTCTCTCTCTCTCTCTCTCTCTCTCTCGTCTCTCTCTCTCTCTCTCTCTCTCTCTGCGGCGCCTAATATCAATCAACTGCGCCCTGTCTTGCCTTGTCCTACCCTACACTATAGCCAATCACAGTTGTTTACCTACCCTATTCAGTTCCTTCCCTGTCTGTCCCTTAGTTATTCCGTCAGCCATCCCTGCCTCCTTCCCTGCCTTGTGTTACGTCCATACTGAACCTTCCCTTCTTTCTCTTTCCCTCTCTAACAGTGGAGTGGCTGCAACTCAAGTACGTCTATCTTCTCATCTCGTGCAGCTTCCTTTACTCAGTCGGCTGGGCCCTAGGTAAGTCTCAAGAAGTAGCTGTCTGTCTTTATTTTTCATTATTTTTATATTTTCTTATTTCTTTATTTGTATTTGTCATTATTTTTTTTTTACTTTCTCTCTGTCTCCGTCTTCATCTCTGGTTCTGTCTCTGTCCCCTTAAGTGTAAGTTATTACCATAGTTATTTAGAAAATAGCAAATAGATATACAATATTGAATAGCTTGTGTTGTGATATCAGGTGTTGCGATATAAAGGCCGCTGGTTCCCCAAAGCTATGTCCAAAAATACCACATTGGTTCAACCTTAATTACCTATGGAACACCTATTGAAAAATCAGTAATATCTAAAACCCAGACCACGTCACGAGCTCTCTAACAAAACTACTCCTTCTTCAATAGTATAATCTTATGAGAAGGTAGGAAGCTTGATAAGGACATTAGATAGTGAGTGATATAACCTCACTGTTGCGGTGCCTAATATCAATCAATCTATCTCCCCCCCCCCCCCCGCCACCACCACTCCCCCCCAACCCCCAGGGCCTCTCTTCCACTGGGGTCGGTACGAGACTTTTGAGTTCGGATGTACCCTGGCCTTCTCTGACCCCACCCTCAGCGGACGGTCCTTCGTCACCTGTGCCTTCGTATTCGTCCTCCTCCTGCCCCTCGGTGAGTCTTGGAGGGGGAGGTGTGGGGGAGTGGAGTCGGAGGTGTGAGTGGAAAGTGGGAGGTGTGAGTGAGTGGATTGTGAGATGTGGGTGAGTGGAGTGTGAGGTGTGGGGGAGTAAAGTGTGAAGTGTGGGTGAGTGGATTGTGAGGTGTGAGTGGAAGGTGGATGCATGGGTGGGTGGAGTGTGAGGTTCGAAGTGCAATGAAGTGGGAAGGGAATGTCTTAAAGGAATGTGGAGTGAATGTAATAATGTGACAGTTTAGAGCACGGAGTAATACAGCTATTATTAACATTAATACAGATATATAATTACTCATTACAGGTATATATTTACTCATTAGTACAGGTATATAATTTACTCATTAATACAGGTATATAATTTTGTCCTAATTACAGTTATCGTGGTCACCTGTTATTCCCTCATCGTAATCAGAGCGAGGGATTATCAACGTGAGATGACGAGGATTACTACCAAACCTCACTACATCTCATCACGGGGCAAGGGAGGACGAGGAGAAGAGGCTGGAGGAGGCGTGGCACCAGTGAAGCCAACAACAACAAAGGGAGGAGGCATGGGTGGTGGTGGCGTGGGTAGAGTGGTTGTTGGAGGAGAAGGAGGCGTGGGTGAAAGTGTTGGAGAAGGCGTGGGTGGAGTTGTTGGAAAAGGCGTGGGTGCAGTTGTTGGAGAAGGCGTGGGTGGAGGTTTGGGTGGAGGAGACACAGAAGGAGGCATGGGTGGAGATGTTGGAAGAGACGTGGGTGGCGGCGTGAAGAAAGACATGATGGAGGGAATCACGGAAGGAGGCGTGGGAGGAGACAGAGAAGGGGGCGTGGGAGGAGACAGAGAAGGAGGCGTGGGTGGAGACAAAGAAGGAGGCGTGGGTGGAGGTGTGGTGGTGGACGGTCCTCTGCTGGCAAAGGTAGTGTCAGTAAAGAGGACTCAACGCTCACTCAAACTACACAACAAACTCATCCGGGTGAGCACAACAACCCTAGGTTTATAATTATACTCATTGTATTTACAGCCACAATCAAATAACCACTTACACCTTCCTTCCATCGTGTATATAAATCAGTATCATATCAATATATAATCATACAGTAATTTATGTCAACTCACCCCTCTCAATGATTACTATGAGGTGCTACAAAACCATTCATATGTTGTTCTTTATTACCAAGATATTTACTACGATGGAATGAGGGTGTCGGTGGATATTTGATCAAATAGCCACCGACACCCTCATTCCATCGTGCAAATCAATTAGTATCATATCAAAATATAATCATACAACATCTTACGTCTACTCAAACCCCTCAATTATTATTATGAGGTGCTGCAAAATCATACACGTATTGTTCTTTATTACCAAGATATTTACTACGATGGAATGAAAGTGTTGGTGGATATTTGATTGTGGCTGTACACTCTCAATCCAAAATATGTATCCAGGCTTGTTTCGCTTAGCCTGATCGAGTACTAAGTGAGCTTGAGCAAATATGAAACAGGATAAGCTTTGTAATTGGATCACTAGTATGTCAAATGATTCGAAACTTCAACAAGACTTGATTACAAACTTTAGATTGGGAGTGTACAGTTACGAGACAATATAATAAGTATCCAGGGCAGGTATTCACAAATTAATTATCTTCGAGTTCGGATTTGTTTGTATGTTTGCATCACTGACTTCACCTACTGTGTGTATATCATTTAAATAATGTTGTTTTTAACTTTCTATTGTATTGTGTTGAATATCCAATACTCTTGATGCAGCTCATTATTAGAATAAAGTGACCTCTTGTTGCAATATTGAGTACCGTGATTACGTGAATAATACACTTTTGGTACATACATACATTAGAGCGCCTTGATTCCTCCAAAGTATGCCAGGAAACAGGACCAGATTGATATAAATAATGGTGTCCTGTTGCTTGGAATAGTTTGGAGGACTCAGAGGCTCCAGATATACCAATTCACTGAAATAAATATAAAGGTGTTACAGCAGTGTTGTAATGAACGTCAGATAAAATTTATTGTTATAGCCTTTGATAATGATCTCTCTCTCTCTCTCTCTCTCTCTCTCTCTCTCTCTCTCTCTCTCTCTCTCTCTCTCTCTCTCTCTCTCTCTCTCTCTCTCTCTCTCTCTTTATTTTCTCCCCTCCCTCTCCCTATCACCCCTCCTCCCTCTCCCTTTCTCTCCTCCTCCCTCTCCCTACCATTCCTCCTCCTTCTTCCTATCATATCTCCTTCCTATCATCCCTCTTTCCTCTTCCTTTCCCCCTCCCTCCCTCTCCCTTTCCCCCTCCCTCTCCCTATCCCTCTCCCTCTCCCCCCTCCTCCTACTTC
Source organism: Petrolisthes manimaculis (assembly GCA_034508575.1). Classification (NCBI taxonomy): domain Eukaryota; kingdom Metazoa; phylum Arthropoda; class Malacostraca; order Decapoda; family Porcellanidae; genus Petrolisthes; species Petrolisthes manimaculis. The sequence continues at coordinate 9,330 of JAWZYT010004340.1, forward strand.
CTATCATGCCTGCTCTATATATCCCTGCCCTGTCCCAGATGTCGATGGTGTTGGCAGGTGGGTACGTGTTGGCTTGGTTACCCTACGCTGTGGTGTGTATGTGGGCCTCCTACGGTGACAGTACCACCATCCCTGTCGGTCAGTAACCAGTACTATACTTTGTTGACATATTTTTGTCCACTGACGAGCAGACAAAAAATTACGAGGTAAATAATAAACAAACAAACTATATACGAATTAAATCGTGCTAATCAAAGATATATTATCCCCTAGTTGGATGAGGTAACAAAATAGTATATAATATATTATATGAAATGCATACAAACTTATCATTTTATTTATGTTTAGATAAGACATATGGTATAATGTAATGTTAATGACTACAGTAAGAAAAAACGTAGATAGTTCTAATGGTTACCACTCATGGTTATAAAGTTTGTGAGGAAATAGACAATCTACACTCTGGTACACCATCACCAATATCACCACTATCATCACCACCACCATCATCATCACCACCACCAACAACAACAACAACACCACCACCACCACCATCACCACCATCACCACCATCACCACCACCACCATCATCATCACCATCACCATCATCATCATCATCACCACCACCAACAACAACAACATCACCATCACCATCACCACGACGGTAAGTGTCTGTAAATGAGTGTGTAATAATGATCAACATCCATTATTTTCACGTGATAATCTGAGTGTGTGAATGACTGTGAACCAATATATTCCTTCTATTATACAGCACTGAGGATCGGAGCGTCACTCATCTGTAAGTCAGCCACGGCCTACAACCCCTTCATCTACTACTTCATGAGTGAGGGGTTCCGTGCTGACCTGAGGTGGTTGGGGCGTCGTGCTGGCATAGGTGCTGCCTCGCCTCTCTCTCATCCTCCTGCAGTAGCCTCGTCGTCCACCTACTGGGTACACTCAGGAGCCAGTTCCACCAGAAGTATGTGTGTGTGTGTGTGTTAGTGTTGTCGGATTGTACAGTTGAACAAGTAGAAATACAAGTAAAAGTATGAGTATATATGACCATATCTGGTTACCACTCAAAATATCAGTCAGTCACGTTCCACTTTACATTGGCTCTGGAGTCTTAGTGATTCATTGATATAAATTCCAGGATTTACTACAAAGAACTGAAAGATATTGTCATATACATTCATATTTTTCTTGCACTATCTATTGGCTTAGCTGTACATTAGCTGGAAGAGAACTGATACATTTTCGCAAGTGAAAGACACGGATTTTAATATTGAGTGTTATGTTGTGTTGCAGGCAGTGTGAGGAGACGGGAAAGGACTCGTGAGAACTCCCTCCAGAGCTACAAGGATTCCTACTGCACCAACTACAATCAAGAGACACCTCACACCTCCCTCTCCATCCTCACCAGCCCAGACACCTTCCACCTCACCTCCGACAATCCCATCTCCATTTCCACCAGCAAGAGTGTCTGTCTCAGGATGTCCACTTCAAGCCTCCACCGACACACGGCAGCCACGCACACCGGTAAACCTCCCCACCAGGGAAGTATTAAAAAGAGAGTCGTGGATAGTTCCGTGCAGACCTCTCAATGTGTGCCTCCCTCTGACAACAACTTCATGGTGCGTTACGACCCAAGGAACCGGCGGATGACAAACACTGATTGTGGCATCAAACCCATCCACTACAAGTGTAGAAGGTCCGTGTCCTTCATTCTGTCCGTGGAGGAGTCCCGTCAGGTGGCGAAAAGTGAAGATCAGATCAATCCCACCACCAAGACACACCGTTCACGTTCCCTCTATGGCTTCCAGGACTACAGGAGACCTAAGATTTCCCAGCGTGACAAATTGTTCAGAAATACAGTGTGTATGAATACCAGGGTCTAATCTAGTCTGAAACAGGACCAAATATATATTATGATGTGTAGCTTTATTGTTCAGGGACTCCATACATGTTTATCAGAGCATATTTTAATACAGTCCAGAAAGAGAAGTATATATTTTTTGTATAAATATAAACAACTCAAGATTTCAAATAGTTCAAAGATATATATATATATATATATATATATATATATATATATATATATATATATATATATATATATATATATATATATATACAGCATCCAATTATAATTTAGCATATCTTAATATTGTATGTATCAAAATAGTATATTGTCTATGTGCATAGGCCTATGTATAAAACTTACAGACACAGTAAGACTAGATTGTAGCTTATCCTTATTGTCCTTAAGGAAATAATCTGTTCTGGGTGAACTGAAGGGATAGTGATTCATCCAAGCTATACCAGGAGTCAAATATATATATCAGTATATAAATAGATAATCTGTTCGTACTACAATTTATTTCTATTTAGTAGGTAGCCTTCCCTCCAAGTCACCCCATTATGTTAGCAAGGTATCCCAGCAGTTGTGAGTACTATACGTCATCTGAGTGAAAGTAATATTAAGATGTGTATATACTTCCCCCCTGGGGGTAAGGGGTCCTTCATATTTGGTGAAAGGAAAGAATATGCCTCACGTATCCTGTGCGTGTCGTAAAAGGCGACTAAAAAGGTTGGGCGGTTGAGCTTGCGACCCTCCCCCGTAAAAAATAGGACTGCAATAGTAAACAATGACTTGCCTCGGATTCGGACTGACCAAGGCAATTCATTGTGGCCACCCCTTCGGGGATTAAGGCGTCTGGCAATAGATAGATAGATAGTATGTACCGTACTGAAATGTAACACGAGGTGAATACATATCATTATAGTACACAATGCTTATCATGCCATCTCCTCCCGTAAGGCAGTATTAAATTAAAAAGTTTTCGCGCCCCTTTGGTTCCCCAGACACACCTGTTCAATTCTTCCAGTGTCAGTCCTGTCCTTCTGTTTCCTTCGTGCTTGTTTTGCCTCTTCTCAGTCGCCTTTACCATCATCCTGGTGGAGGGGAAGCCTCCTTGGCAGCCCTTGCCCTTCACTCCCCAAGGAAAACTGGATTGCGCTCCTACACACACACACCTAACTGATAACTACCAGATTGTACAAAGAAACTATGCTTACCATTACACACATGGTCTGAGGACTTTGGGTTGAGCCATATGATGATACCCTCCATGGATTTAACATTTTATGAACTGAGGAACATCCAGGCTGGGTTAGTGCAGCGGCCAGCGGTTAATTTTTAATGTCGAGGTGCCTCTCCCAAGTGTGTATGGTTTGAGGCCATATTCTTATCGCTGAGTTAATCATCAGTTGATTTACCCATCACAAACTAAATACCCTATGTACAATATACTTGAAAATGTAACCAAAATGGAAGAGGTCAATACACTTAGCCTATTATAATAGAACCAGAAAATAGTTAGTAATCCTGATAGTAGGACATGCAAAAGATAACCAAGCGAAACCTAACTTGAAACACCACTAACAGAGAGTCATATCCTGATAACCAAACAAACCCCATTTTGAAGGCCCTAGATGTGAGAGTATTATAATTTTATTAGTGTCTAAAGGATTGTCATTGTAGGATCGAATTGACAACTTTGTGAAAACACGAATCGTCGGTTCTTTGAATATCTGAATCACAATAGGCTATAATTTCTGATGTTGAGGGTGTTAATTATTTTGGTTGCTAAAAGATAATACATATTGTCTATAATGTTTTTTTTTCACATGGCCTTAGTTACATAATATTAATGTAACTTTATGCGAGATGACCCCAAACTTAATACATTTGGAGAACACGCGGGGCAGGGCTAGTCGACCTTGAGAAGTTGTCCCAGTCCCAAACCCAGTCTCCTGAGGCAAAGACTGAGTCTGTTGTGTCTAGATTGGTTTGTGTTTACTTATGTATACTTAGAGAAGGTTCGTTGTCCTGACAGCTCTTCCAGGAAGTTCAGGAACACTCAAAGACGGAACAATTTCTGAACTCCTACTCTACTCAAGGTGAGTTGTAAGGGAAGGTTCCAGGTTATCATCAACTAATTTATTTGATACATGCTTACTCATAAGATGGAATAAACCGGCTCGTGCAAACAATTTATTTTACATTCTGGCAGTGAATTCAGTATTGTTCAGCCCACCATGGCAGAGGTGATGGTGCTGACGAGGGTGTACCGTGAGGGGGGCGGGGTGGGCGAGGAGACCCTGGTGGGGCGACTCCAGCAGGTGTGTCCTACCCTCTCATCCCTTCGGCAGGAGACTTGCTTCTACATCCTCGCTGACCAAAAGTGAGTATGCAACTTGTAACTTGCCCACTTTTAATTATTGAAGAATGCATCACACTGGTATAGGTAGACGACAAACAATTGCTATATTTAATTTCCTTACGTGTTTATATGAAAAAAACTAAGAGATATCCATGTCTAAAAAATGAGTATGTTTACCTTATTTATCCCTTCAACTACTTTCGTTTTCTCGAATTATAGAAATGAGAATATGGGTTAATGCAGGGTTCATATAGGGTTCATATCTATATGAACCCTGGGTTAATGAAACGCACATTTTAAAGGGATACTGGCCTCGGTTTTTGTGCCTTTCTGCATGGTTGTAACTTGTTAAATTATACCATAGAATTCCAGGTATTTATTGAAAGAATTGCCGTTTGGTAATATTGTTGCCAGATCCGGCTAGGTCCCTGTATTTTGCCCCGGTCATTTCTTGTACATTACCATGGTTATTTCCTGGTAGTTTGCCCAGGTTATGTCAAGGTAGTCTGCTGTGGTTTAGAAATGCCATAGAAGAAAATAGTCTTGGAATGGTCTAAATAAGTGGGTAGTGAACGTAGAAAAACTGTACGCGATAACGGCAAATATATCAATATTTACCAAATTCCAATGCATCCCTTTCCCCATGGAGTAACTCAGGGGTGAATATGGTGTACGGTACTATTTATTATCCTGTAAGTCATTTTTGTCGTTTCAGGGGTGAACATACTGACCCTTAAGCCGTTTTTGTCATTTCAGGGTCGTGTTAGGAGGCGATGTGTCTTGTAAACTGCGGGGTTTGGTGGGTGACCCTTGGCTTCCTGAGTGTGGTCTCTATGCTAACGCTCAACTCTCCCTCTCCAACCCCGACACTCAGATCCTCATTGAGATTGGCCCCAGGTGAGATATATATGAGGCGCGTGGTGACATAGGGAGCTAAGCGCCACCCAGGTCGAAATTGAGTTAAGTACATCATGTTCTTCCCCAAAGCCTCTACTTTCCAAGGATGTAACTGCCAGAACCATCCGACAACTACAACATAGTCGAAAATCGCGGGAAAGAGAAGGGTATATCGCCCGCGGCGTATGAAGGTTTGTCATGGCGCGCCGGGTCTCAACCCAGGAACTAAACGCCAGATTTTCTCTTGTCCCACATTGAAGTGGGAAGCAGAACAAAGTACCATTATAGCATTATCTTCTCCCAAGCCTCTAATTCCAGAGATTGTAACCGCCAGTACTAAACGCCGACACCAACAAGGTCGAAAATTACGGAAAAGAGAAGGTAAAATCGCCCTTAACATGTGCGGGTCTGTCGCGTCCCCAGTGAGTCAGGAGCGGGAACTAAGCGTCATGTTAGTTTGCTCTTTCAGAAAGTGTTAAGATAACAAGCTAAATGTTATGGCAGACTTAAAGTAGACATCCTAAGCTTTCATTTAAGACATAAATGAGCTTTCTATCTTAATCCGTTCCGGAGATATCACATTCTGAAAGTCGCAAAACTTTGATCGCGTTTTTCTCCGTTTTTTATTTTCGGCGCTTAGCTCCCTATGTCACCACGCGCCTCATATACAGTACACTGTATACTGTATAATATAAGGTAAAAAATTCATGATCCCTTCCTCAGTCTTACCTTGTATTTTTCCCCTCCAAATTACATTGTACCATGGTACTCCTCCATTTTTCCATGGTAGTACTTTACTGTGGGCCATATTCAAGAACATTTGTGGTGTATACAATGGTGTGGTACCGATATCATGACTCCATAAACAAGCATCAGAGCCATCATATTGGTACCACTCTATCGTCAACACCTCGGATGTTCTTGCATATGACCCTGTATTTTGTCATTGAACTATATACTGTAGCAGATTATCAAATGGAGAGAAGAGCCCAGAGAAGTAATAACTGTAGAATAGTTCAATGTCCTTTATTTTATTATTACATGTATTGTACTTGTATTACCACAACATGAGGTATATCAGGTAAGTTTGGTTGGGATGGCAAAGCTGGTATAGTATGTAGTATTGTACATAATATTATATTCTGTAGCCTTAACAGAGGAGAGAGGGAAAGGTTTTTTTTGGACCATTATTGTACCTTGATTTCACTGTACCCAGACTGACCTTCACTACTGCCTGGAGTACCAATGCTGTCAGTGTGTGTCATGCTGCTGGACTCACCTGTGTTTCTCGTCTAGAGAGAGCACACCGCTACCTACTCACTCTCACCTCCACACCAGATCATGACATCAGGGCCAAGGTGAGCAGTTTTTATTTATACTGAATAATTATATCTTGTAACGTTCGTCAGAAATGTAGCTTATCAGATGAATCATAATGATAGTATGTATGTATGGTACAGTCAACCTCAGGAATTAATAAACACTTCTGTGACATCAAGGGTTCATGACAGGTAGAAAATTTGGTCCAGTAATTTCCAAACACCAAACTGTTCAAGTAATGTTATTTGGGTAATACAGTACTTGAATCAGTCAGTAAAACAGTGCCTACAGTATGTGCAAAATAATAACCCCATTTGACCAGTGCTCTGAGTACGAATTCCTGAGGCCAACTGTACAGGGTGGTCTGAAAGTCTTGTCACCCCTTGCCAAATAGTAAGGAGAACATTAAAAGAACAAGTAATGCAGTTGTTGTTGAAGTTCCTCAAGCTGTCTGGCCGAACAGCCCCAGGCTCCTGAGGAAGGCCATGGCCTGAACCGGACTTTCCCACAGTGCCCTCATAGAGTGTATGTTGTGTGGTTGTGTGTATTGCAGTCTTCAATAATGTGTTTAATAGTATGGGGTGCTGTGTTGCATCCTGGACAGGCATCCACAATGCAGTAATACAAAGGACTTGTACTGGACTCAATTTATTCGCTATCATTGATGCTGTCACACATGGAGAAGATCTGTATGAACACCATCATTCTATAATGAATGTTAAAACAATATGTAGGGGTGACAAGAGTTTCAGACTGCCCTATACATATACCTCTCAATACAATATGTTATTAATATTGAATAAAGATCCAAAATTGTCCCAGATGGTGTAGGATGACTTCCCTGCTCTTCCAATAGATATACCAGTGTGTAATGAATTTTTTAAGTTTTAAGTTTCAATAATCTGAAAGATTCATTATGGCTGAGATGACCAAACATTATGTATTTTACTGTAATTTTGTATTGTGTACTGTATGTCAAGATTCCAATTGATTTATTACCACTACAGGTATACACTTTCAGGTTCATATCACTAGGGACTCAAACACCTGAACAATTTCCACAGATTGTTATGATGATATACTATGCATTCTTTTACACATTATGCAGAAATAGTACAGTAAAGATGTACTGTACTGTTCTTATTGAAAAACAAAATTAGACCAAATTTCTGTACACACATTTCTTTAACTTGAATATTACTGATGCTAATGGCACATATTTTGTAGCTGAAGTTGCAGTAATTTAGATATTGCTCAGCTGTTCACAGGTTTACTATTTTGCAATCATTCTTTGTGATGAAAGCTGGTGGCAGCCCTGCACGACCCTATGACAGAGCAGGAATACACCACACCTTTGGAGAACTTTGGACAAGAGGTGGTGCCGGGGAAGTGGCAGGAAGTGAATGTGATTCAGAGGGGTAGGAAAGCACTACAGCAGATCAACACAGAGATGGGTTAGTTCAGCAATCATAGTGTTCTGTAGATGAAAAGAGGAGAGGCAATATTTCATAATATTTTATTACTGCTTCTGCATGTCAAAAGTATCAACTTTGGAAATAACATAAATGTAAGCTGCTGTTGTGGTGAGTACATAGAAAATTAGGGTGCTCCAGAACCCTACTGTAGGTACTGTGGATTGATGAAATATCTTTGACATTTTAAAGGAAACAGAATCTGAATACAGTAGAAGGTTTTCAGATCATCAGACTCATATTATGTAATTGGGATAGATGCAAACTTGTGGTGTGAACTGTACCTCAGGTTTGGCCTTTGATGACTGGGACTTGGACTACTACACTGACCTCTTCACAACCAAAATCCAGCGTAACCCCACCACTGTCGAGCTCTTTGACCTTGCCCAGTCTAACTCAGAGCATTCACGACACTGGTTCTTCAAGGTGGGTGGTTGGGAGGACACAACATGCTTTCCTGCAATTCTTCACTGTTAGTTGGTTGTTAGTTATTTCCTGTTCATCAACCAGGAGGATGGTAGATTATGAAGATTAAATTAAGTTGTTTTGGGAAGCCATTGGCTTCAATGTGAATTGGAGCTAAATCAATAACAGAAATCCTATGCTCTTCAGGAGAGGTTTCACACACTAATCCTCGGAAATGCCTGCAGACAGTTGATTCCTGTTTGCCAATGATATCTCTGATTGGTCCAGTAAGCGCCTTTATGATTGGTCCATTGTATCTCTATTCCCCCTCTCTCCACCTTAACTTAACCTAATGAACCTAACCAACCCTGACCTAACCTAACGAACCTAACCAAGCCTAACATAACCTAATGAACCTAACCAAGCCTAACCTAACCAACCCTAACCTAACTTAACCTAATGAACCTAACCAAGCCAAACCTAACTTACCCTAACCTAACTAACCTAACCAAGCTTAACTTAACTTGACCTTACCTGACCTAACCTGACCTAACCTAACCTAACCTACTATGCGTTTCAGCGCCGGACAGACGCTGTTTTTCGTAAATATCTCCTAAATGAATCATTGCATAAGTATAATATTTCAGCACACTACATTTAACATCCGGGCCTAATTTATGGCTGACATACCATATTCCTATATGTGTTATGTGAGGAGTTTACTCGTGAAAAAAATCACAAAGCTAGTCAGTCATATTGACGCATTCGAAGGAAAGTGTGGGTTAGGGAAGGAAGGAGTGGTGTGAGGGGTGTGAAGGGTTACAAGAGTACCTCACACTCTTCCGATTCTCTATAACGCCTTAGATATGATGACTGGATTAGGATTAATATCACTCAGTAAACTCCTAACATAACACATATAGTAATATGGTATGTCAGCCATAAATTAGGCCCGGGTGTTAAAGATAGTGTGCTGGAATATTATATTGATACAATAATTCGTTTAGGAGATATTTGCGAAAAACGGTGTCAGTCCTGCGCTGAAACAAAAGTAGACTGACCTCATCTAGACTAACTTAAGCTAACCGGACCCAGCATCAGGGGCAATCACTATGCCAGGAAAATTCCATTAAAAATATATACATGTATGTGCCTTTCAGAGCCTCGAACCCACCAAGCACAACATACCACACAGACACTCTAACCCACAACACCACCATATTGCTGCTGGAGATGTAGTAGACCTTATACAGTATTTAAAATGAATAAATACTTATATCCACCTACCATAGACATGCTTACTGGATGTGCTGGCTGGACCAATCAGAGACATCATCGGTAAATAGGAGCTAACTGTCTGTAGGCCATTCCCTAATCCTCCCTTCCCCCAATTACAGTAACATTGTCCAGTACCTTTCATTCAACAGGGACAGTATGTGGTGGATGGGGAGAAGTTACCAAAGTCACTGATGGAGATGGTTCAGGCCACCAACACCTCTGACACCACCAACACCAACAATGTCATCGCTTTCTCAGACAACTCCAGGTGAGCTGTGGTTTGCTGGAGAATGAATATGGAGGAAAGGGGTGGAAGAAAGGTAATTTATAAATTAAGGTGTGGAAATGGGGAGGTAGAAAATACTGATTCAGTCACTTGGTACTGCCATGCACACTATATTTCATATTACTGTTTAGTATCTCACTAATCAAAATCTGGTTACACTACCATCACTCTTAGTGTGACTATATATTGTATGAATAAATACCATAACTGTGTTTAAACATTATTTTGATTCTAAGGCACCTGTTTGTTGTTCAGTGGTATAGTGGGTTGGGAGGCGCCTGTGTTGGTGGCCTCTGACCCTGCTGCTGCCTCAGAAATGAAGGTAGAGACTCGCCGCCGTCACCTTATCTTCACTGCTGAGACACATAACTTCCCAACAGGTGTAGCTCCATTCAGGTGAGATAATGGGAACTCTTCAGATGTCAATATCTTGAGTGATGAAACTGAGAGTAGATGAAGGATGCTTGAGAGGAATTGGATGTCATTATTAAGATTGTATTGTATATGGATAGTGTTGGTGTTGTCTTGTGGAGCTATGGCCAATATAACTGTCATGTTATGTGATTATCAAGAACCCAGATAATGGATTCTGGATAAGTAGTGAGTTATAGACTCCTAATTATCATGATGGATCAGTTTACTGACTGTAGTTATTGACATACTATATATTATGGCGGTGCGTAATTAAGAGTTGGTGCAGATATAGGTACTGGGTAAGGTACTGTACTGTACAGTATACAGTAAGATCTCGCATCTAACGAATAATAGGTGCCAAAAAAGGTGCGTTAGATACGAATTCGTTAGATGCGTATGCATAAACATATGGGGAAAATTATAATCGGTACCAAAAATACAACTGAAACTCAATTTTCTTTCTTAATTTACATTATTGGCTTGTATATACGGCATACAGTAATTAAAAATATACAAGAAATGTGTAAAATAATCAAGAAACATGTAAAAAAGTCTGTTAATCCGACCACGGATACTCCGAAAATCTCAATACAGTACATATAGTCCGAATTTTTTAAAGTGGTAATAAAAATACAGTATCAATTTTGGTGTCCGAGTGGCCTATGCGGGATTTTCCGGGTGTATCGTCACATATGCCTACGTGATTCACGTACAGCTGGGCCATCCACACACTCACGCCTATTAGGCGTACCTATGAGCAAATTAATGTTAAGTGGAAGTGATTTTTCAAAGAAAATTACCAAAATTAATTAATACACACTAAGGAATGTTTATGCACGAATGAATATTCAATGAGTTTTAGTGATGACTGAAATTTCCTCCCCACTGTCACTCACGCCGGCTTGATACACTCGCCATAAGCCTAACCCCTTTATAGTGAACAACTTCTCAATACGGCTATTTTTCATACTTTTAACACATATCCTGGTACAGACATTTGATATGGTGAAAAGTGCAAGTGATTGTATGAGAAAATTACAAAGAATAATTAATATAAACTAAGGAAATGTGATTGTATGAGTAGAAACTCATGAATTATTGGTGATAACTGAACTTGTCAACTCGTCACGCACTACACACGCTATTAGGCCTAACCTTTTTTTTAAAAACATTCATTTTCCAAACTTTGGGCTCAAGTTTAGAATTATTATTAGTCATTAGCTGTATTCAGTGGCAAAAATTCAACTTGAACTGATGGGTGACGACCAACTAGGTAACGTGGCCGATATCCAACAGCACAAGAGACGTAATCCACCACCACAAAGAATAACATCACCACTACGCACCTGACCATAAGGGTGATAACACTAGGACTGAGGCGTGTAGGCGGGAAATGGGAGCAGTGTTGCCAGGTGCAGGGAAATTTCTCTGTTTTAGGGAGGGAGGGAGGCAGTGGGGAGTGGCTTTTTGTTCGGGATTTTTCGCTGTTCATTTAGGATTTTTTCGTTAGATTTGAAACTATACTCGTTAGATGAGAATATAGGTAGATGTCCAAAACGTCGTTAGATACGAATTCGTTAGATTAAAACACGTTAGATGCGAGATCTTACTGTAGTACTCAAATTTTTGGTACAGGAGTTAACTTCATACATGTACTTCCAGTATATTTCAAGTTGTCAGATAACTAAACTGATTGCTTTAAGATTGCAGTGCTGACATTCATGTTCCAGTCATCATTTTGAGTGAAATAACTATAAATTTATGCCATACTGTATGAGTAAAGTTATTTAGTGAGTGAAAGTAGGATTAATGTACAGTCCATTATTTAAAATGAAGCAAAGTTCTTTTTATTACAGTATTAAGATTTTGTTTACACCATACTCTCACACAGGTCTTCAGCAAAAACTGTAATTCCAAGTAGATGTGGATAGTTGATTTATGTATGTTGTAGTGGTGCAACAACGGGTACTGGTGGACGGATACGTGATGTGCAGGCAGCAGGGCGGGGTGGACATGTGGTGGCTGGCACTGCTGGTTACTGCTTTGGTAACCTCCTCATTCCAGGTGGGTCTCAGATGAACTGCTCTGAGACGGTCATTCTACAACACTACCTTTTATATTTCATCTCTCTCCAGTGTTTTGATTTTCTCTCTCCTTTAATCTTCTACTGGGTGTCTCATTTTTTTTTTCTTTCTTCTGTTGCCATCCCAGACCACTCTAACCAAATGCCCTGACATTATGCTTCTCACTTCCCCACTACAGTACTGTATTATGCAATACTTGACAAGGTACTGTATACTGTACATAATGATATATTGAGCTCAATACTAAAATTGGTAATGTATTATATAATGGAAAAGATACCCATGGGCTAATGTGTACTATACAATAAAATGTGTTTCCCTTCCAGGATATGAGCAACCCTGGGAGGCCAAAGATGCTCACTACCCGGCCAACTTTGCCCCGCCTCTGGAGGTTGCTATCCAGGCCTCTAATGGTGCCTCAGACTATGGCAACAAGTTTGGAGAGCCTGTCATTGCTGGGTTTGCTCGTTCCTTTGGTGCTCTTGTGGGTCAGTCTGCACATTGAAATTTGTAACATAGAATTAGCACTTCTGGATGTGTATCTAAAGTTGCTAAAATTATTAATCCAATTTAAAATTATTGATGTACCTATTATTACAGTAACATTTCATCTCCAGATACCATATATCCTGACAATATGACTAGAAAATACAGAAAAAAAGAGTATGTGGTATATCTCATAGCACTAACAATACCATCATATTTGTTTTCATAGGTGGTGAAAGTGAGGGTGAACGACGGGAGTGGGTGAAGCCAATCATGTTCAGTGGTGGTATGGGAACACTGGACGCTGACATGGTAACCAAGTGTCCTCCTCAGAAAGGTAACATATGGTACACATTATAATTATAGTCACAGCACTGCCGGTTTCTTATACTGTACTAAAAGTGTCATGAGCTAGGAGATATGAGGAATAGGACCTATAGGATGGGTCCATAAGCATTATTGTCTGACGAACTACTGTACCATACTAGTTGTCAGTTGAAACAAATTATATTAACACTTGTGAATTCCATGGTTTGTCTGTATGCATAATAAAGATTGTGACATAAATTTCCATAATAAGCATGAGTTTCCAAGTACAGTACTGTACAATAATTGCATATGCAGAATGGTCTCCTATTCGATGCAGGTATACAACAACTACAAAATATTGTAGCAGTATATGTACTGTACTGTACATAGTAAATTATGGATGGATGTTTAAATCTCAGCTTTTTTTTGTGAGGCTACCATTCTCCAGTTTTTTATGTTTTTTTTTTTTTTAGTTAAACTGTATTGTGGTTGATTTTGGCTGTAATGCTGAGATGTAAAATGTGTATTGCAGGAGAGATGGTGGTGAAGGTGGGTGGGCCTGTGTATCGGATTGGTGTCGGGGGAGGAGCTGCTTCCTCTGTCCAAGTGAGTGTCTCCTTACTCATTCATCACCCTCCACCCTCCTTCTCACCCTCTCCCATCTACAGTACTGCTCATCACCTTCTTCCCCTCCCCCTCATTATCATCCTATCCACTGTTCATCACCCTCCTCCACTCCTCCTCACCCTGCCCTCCACTGCTCATCTCTCTCTCTCTCTCTGTTTTTCTTGATTTGTATATGTGCATATGCATCTATTCATTTGTGTGTGTGTGTGCACTTGTTTGCAGAGATGACAGAAAAGGTAATTATGTGTACGTGTGCAGGTACAAGGAGATAGTGATGTGAGCCGTGACCTGGGTGCTGTTCAGCGTGGGGACCCAGAGATGGAGCAGAAAATGAACCGTGTGATCAGAGGATGTCTAGAGATGACTGATAACCCCATCCATGCCCTTCATGACCAGGGAGCTGGTGGGAATGGTATGCCTGGCTGCATAAAGCCTCTTTAGCTACACACAGTATTTGTTTGTATTTTACTGCATAAAGCTTTTGATCTAGACATTCTCCTCAACTTTTGTAAAGTATGTTGAGTCTTTTATGATGGTGACTCGCCTTCATCATTTTGTGTTAAGCCTCGTATAGATACTTTCCTTTGCCAAAATATGACAAAATGTTTCCACTGGAACTGTGTGAGGAAAAGGGAGGGAATCATTGGGAAAAGTTTGATGAAAGGAAGGGAGCAAAGAAGGAAGAGAGGGAAGGAGGAAAAATGAAGAGGGAGTAGGGTGGTGCCAAAAATCCGAGGAAGGTGATGAGGAGTATAGTTGACATATCTGGTGGTAGTTGTATGCTCTGACAATGCTAAATATGGCCTAACATTAAATGTTATACATACATATTGGTTGTGTTGAATATGGTCTTATTTGTTTAATGATAATGTAACCTTCCAATGAGTATTCTTCACTTCCCTGGCAGCCAATGTATTGAAGGAACTGCTGGAAGGGGCAGGTGGAGTGATCTACAGGGACTCCTTCAGCTTAGGAGATCCAAGCCTCTCAACACTGGAGGTGTGGGGTGCTGAATACCAGGAATCTAATGCTCTGCTGGTCCCACCCCGCCTCCTCCCTGCCCTCACCAGCCTTGCCAACAGGGAGCGTTGTCCTCTTGATGTTGTGGGTTGCTGTACTGATGACCACAAGGTGAGGCCTACCTATGTCTAACCTTGTTGAACCCATAGCATTAGACTCATTATGTATTATTACATACGGCAGATATTTATTGCTCCCTCATCTCATTATTTTGCTTCTTTGGTAAATTTGATGAGGAAAACACAAATTATAACCAGTTATATTCTTGACCCCAGAACTATTAATTTTTATAATTTAGTAATTATGGAATTACTGAACTTAAAGTATATATTTTAGATCTGATATGAACTGGAAGAAAACTGGTAGATTTAACTTTACAAAATTTTAGGAAGATCACAACATCAATGCTTAAAAAAAGGAATGTACCAAAATATGGTGGCAATACGTCTTAAATGAGGTTCTCTCTCTGTTGTTGTTGTTGAAGTTCCCCAAGCTGTCTACTCAACAGAGAGAACCAGCTGCTCGGATCTCTCTGTTGAGCATATTTCTTATTTTATTATGTTCATATCGATTTAGTAACAGCAAGCTCATACAGTGCATCGTTTCCATGACACTTAAGTCACCATAGTTGGATTTTGACATGTATACTGTCCATCATTTTATCCAACATGATACCAAACCTCTTTAGTAACATCATATGTGCCACACTTCTGGGATTGTATCTTGCCAATTTCTTAAAAAGTGCCGGGATCACATAAAGTATCCTCACATGACAGTCATATAAATACAGCAATGTCTAATAACTTCAGATAATCTTCCCCTTCCCTGTATCACTGGTTCTTCCCAAATTTAATTCGACTCATTCTTACCATTTTGGTACAGTATTATATTAATTTCAAGTTGCTGTATTTTCTGTAACTGCACATTTATGATCAGAATATAAATTTCACTTACTGATCACATAAACAAACTGTACAGGTACGACTGGTTGAGGGTCGGTTGGAGGAAGGGTGGAAGGAAGGCACCAGACTTCCTGTGGACCTACACCTGGACTGGGTATTAGGGAAAATGCCCTCCAAGGTTAGTCTAGTCATGACACTGTACAGTTGCTCATCACATTCATTGTTAACCAGATCCCCATAAGGAATATATTGTAAAAATAATATTTTATCCCATTACTGTACTAGTGTAGTACATCATCTATGGAGTTTAGCATCTGCCCTTCACATATTGAGTACTGTACATAGGTTTATGATCAGTATTTAAAGAATCCCATGACCTATAGAGTCTGATGAGACTTGGCAACTCATAATTGAGTGTATGACATCCTTTGACTTGATGTGCTGTGTGTTGATCAAGCAGTTTTGTCATTAACTAGAAATAGCAAGGTTGAGTGATTTTTTGACTTAGCGTAATATTCTATTTGAACAATTTTTCTCTATAATGCCTGTAATGTAAATATCTAAATACAGTATTTGGTATTTAGAGACAGGTTAGTTACAAATAGCAGTTATCTAGCTATACAGTACATATGGAGGGAGATGGAATTCAAAACACTTCCACCTCTGCTGTGCAGTTTTATGGCCATCATGCAGGAGTCAAAGATGGTGAGATATTGTAGATAATGTATGCCCCAGTATACTGTATTACTCTCGCTCTCCCGATGACACACAATACATCAAGAACTGTCTGTGTACTGGAAGACAGGCCTGGGCCGGCAGAGACCTCAATCATATGTCTTCTTGTATGCAACTCACCCTTGCTCATGGCCTTATTCATGTATTGTGCTCACTTTTTTTCTAATGTTATAGAGGAATGAATGCATGTTCGTTCTAAATATGGTAATGAACTGTTTGGGTAACTATCTTTACTGTATTTACTTTTTGCATTTAAATTTTTTTTTTATTGAGTTTTATAGATTATTTTGGATATATGTGTTGAGTTAAACATATAGACATTTTATATGGATTCATTTTGACCCCCCTCCCAATCTATACTTTAACTACTGTAGGCCACATTGTACAGCAGCTGTAAGAAATCTAACTTGAGCTTCTCTGCCTCTGCATGACACAAGGAGCTGCTGTTGCACGCGGCCTAAATGAAATAGAAATTGCGATGGTGGTAATAAAGTGAAAGGTGTGATAAAATTGTGTGTGATTATGAATTGATGAGTGTGGAAATGTTGATGCAGGAATTTGAGTGGACCAAGATGAGGGTAGAGCCCAAACCCCTTGTGCTGCTAGAGACAGTGGAGGTCGGGGAAGCGTTGGCCAGAGTCTTGAGGCTGCCAGCAGTTGCCAGCAAACGTTACCTCACAAACAAGGTTAGTCAGTCACCAACAGCTATTCTATCCCCTAAAGAAGTAAATCCAAATTTGTGCAATCTGTGGTTGTAATATGTAGTTCTCATAATCCATATCATATAAAGCAATTGAAAAGTTCCCCAAAGAAGTACAGTATCATGAACAGTTTTATTGAGAATTTCCAGCATGTGTTGCCAAACTTTACTCATCAGATAGGTTTTGCAAAGTCAGCCCTGTATGGCAGGAAAACATTTGTTTTTGCAACTCTTATTTCTCTCTTCAGTCTTTTTATATTGTTCTTTTTCTTCCATTCCAGGCTTCTTAAATTTTATTCCATAGGAGGAATTTCTGTTCCAATAATATGATGGAAGAAAAATATCAGAAATACTAGAACAATACCTGTACTTGATATGACCATACTGTATAGTTATCTGATTTGCTTGAAACATATTTGAAATACAGTTATGATAATTTTATAAGGTAATTATTTTTGTCAAATGATTTGAAGGCACTTGATTCATTCAAATTATCCCAAATTGAAATATCTTACAGTTTAAACTTCAGAGAAATCATTTGCCACCAAGTCTCAGCATATGAGAATTCAAGGGGAGATTCTCTTGTTGGTGTATATGAGTATCCAACTATACCACTAACCATGACAGTATGACTGGGTATGTAGTACAGTATTCTTAATTAAATTACAAAAACTATTATTGGGTTTGTCAGGCAAAAGTACCAACCTCAGCAATTGAAAACGAGACTTGAGTGAAACAGTCTTAGTAATCTTTAACATTCTGTCAGGAATTATTGTATTGAGTGTGTGGCATTTTTATTTTATAGGCAAGGATCATTACAGTACTGTACAGTACTAATTTTACCACCCAAAAATTCTGACTTGAGGGACTGCAGACTGTTATTACTGCATTATTATTCATATTTGACTAGGAATCCTGTATAATGAGTTTGTGTTGTCCTACAGGTGGATCGGTCTGTGACTGGTCTGGTAGCACAGCAGCAGTGTGTGGGACCTCTACACACACCCCTTGCTGATGTTGCTGTCACTGCATTCTCTTACTTCTCCACAGTTTGTATATTTAATCACATTTTAATTTGACATAATGCAAAGTAGGTCGATTCAAGAACTAATTTATTATTATTCACCTAAAGGATAAGTTCATAAAGTTGTAATGCAATATTTAGAGATGTACAGTAGAGCCTCAATTATGCAGCTTCCACCAGGATTTTATAAGTCCGGAAAATTGATTTTTCTGGATAGTTAAATGGTGTATACACCATTGACTCGTCGATGCTACTGTCGGATACAATAATCCACGTCCCAACACACCCAACGAACACCCTGCCTAGCCTTTACTCTGATCTACATCCAGCTCTAATCTGTTATCTCTCCTTGAACAAAATAATGCACCCATCCTGTCATGTCTAGTTGTCAGCTTCACCTAAACATAAGTCATCTGCTACTCCACTGTCCAGCCTTAACATAACGAAACAGAGGTAATACCACACACATTGTCAGTAAAGGCTTCTATAACGAAGTGTATCCAGCATCATGAACAATACAAAATCATATCCAATCCATGTTGATTTATAGGAACCGTAATACTTCTGTAACCATGGATTTCTTCTTATAGCTACCTTTACATGCATTAGTAGCCATAGTTGTTAATGCTGTACTGTATTCTTGTGCACATTGGAACTTACTGTTACAATTTTTATGATATTTGATACTTAGCTTAGTCAGTCATGGAAGTCTTAATATTTTCATGTATTTTTGTACTGTTCTTGACAAATAATTGAAATGCAATAGTATAATGCTGAAAAGTTGTGTCCACTAGCATGTCTAATCAGGATATGAATATCATACAAAGAAAAATAATAATTGTCTTCGAGTGTTGGATATTACATCTACATACTACAGTAACTCAGTGTGTGTTTTTTCATGTACTGTATAGTATGTCACAATGGGCTTGTTTCCATTAAACAGAATGTCTGTTTTTAAGTACAATATGCTGGAATTTGTGTGTGTGTGCATGTGCACGTATGTATGTGATGGTTCAGAACACATGAATCTTTCAGGAAGGAACAGCAACCAGTATTGGGGAGCAGCCAGTGAAGATGTTAGTGAATCCAGCTGCTGGTGCCAGACTTACAGTGCTGGAGGCTCTGGCTAATCTGGTTGCAGCTCCCATCACTTCAATTAAGGTCAGCGACCTAACCTTCCATATTTTACATATCAACTCTGTTAACTTTCTTTTTCTTAACAGGTACAGTGTTTTCAGTGTCTTTCTCATCCCATGGATGTGATTTTATCTTCAGGGAAGTACAGTAGACTGTTAATAATGGCATTGAAGTATATACAGTATTTTTATTTCAGTCCATGCTCCTCCAGGTTTTTTGCATGAGTGTTTTTAATATTGTGTTTTCCTGCAGGAACCTGATTATAGAATTTTTTTCAGTGGGATGACTAATAGTATGACCCTAATCCTGTATCTGATTGTATCTGTCTGCTTTACAGGATGTGAAATGCTCTGCCAACTGGATGTGGGCCGCCAAGCTACCTGGGGAGGGTTGGTCTCTGTACCAGGCATGTGAGGCCATGTGTCAGGTGATGCAAACCCTTGGGGTGGCAGTAGATGGTGGGAAGGACTCACTGAGTATGGCGGCTAGGGTGGCTAGTGGTGGCCAAGGCAGGAACAGAGCTGGAGTAGTTAAGGCACCAGGCTCACTGGTGGTCTCGGCCTATGCACCCTGTCCTGACATCACCAAAGTTAGTTGCTGCATTCTACGTATTGTTTCCTTTTTATCCTAAGCAGTATTATCAAACTACAGTATATGCATCATAATTTATGTTTTTGAAAGAATCTTACAATTTGAAATATTATAGACTTGAATTAATACTCAGCTCTTCACATAGGTCAAAATTAAATATTTGGTAACTCCTCATATAATTATGGCTGTGTACACCCGTGTGACTCATGATCATAACTTTGGTACAGTACAGGTTCAGTGTGTATTTAGTGTTGGATCAAATAAAGATATATAATTTGAAGAACTTAAATGCCTCTGTGCCTAGGTTGTAACCCCGGACCTGAAGAGCCCTGGACGAGGAAAGGCAGGGGTGCTGGTATGGGTGAGGCCTGTACCTGACCATGCCCGTCTGGCTGGGTCTGCCCTGGCCCAGGTGTATGGTCAGGTGGGCAGAGATGTTCCAGATATCAATGATCATCATGTGGAGGCTTTTCTGGCAGGCTTCAATGTCCTCCAACAGTTCATTAAAGGTCAGTGAAATGATGAAAGCAGGAACATGTTGTTTTTCCTTCTGACTTTAGTAAAAAAAAATGTGTCGTTAATCCTCCAGAGCCCAGCTTATTCTCAGAGGACTGGAGGATATGGTCAACAAAACTATTAAGATCTTCAATATTTCAATTACAGTAATGTCACTTTTGTGCAAATTTTCTTTTATGTTATACAGGAACTGTCTCCATATCCTGTATCAAATAATTAATTTACAAGATGCACACTTACACTTGTAATTTTTGTTACTGAAGTAACAGTTCTGTACATAGAATATAAGTTCAGACAAATGGAGCTTTATAGTATTTTCGCCTAATGAAGTCTATTATCTTTCATCCACCCAGGCCAGTGAAAGTGGAATTAATGCGAACTGTCTTTATTACAAAAAAAGCATAAGTTGTACATTGTCATAATTATGATGTGTAAATTATTCAGTCAACTAAATTTTGTTCATCCAAGGTGGGCTCCATCCAAATCACGAACCTTGTTCATGTGAGTACTGTATTTCACACAATGGATAAGGAGGTATTATATTAGTGTACAACCTAGGGATGGAAAAATTAGCCAGAACTGATATATGTAAGTGAACAGGTAAGACAAAACCAACTGCAGACAGAGAGAACTAACTTAATTAATAGTGGTGAGTAAGATGGTATCTTCATTCTGTTGTGAACTAACAATGCTTAGTGATGGCAATAATGATTGTTGAAAAAAATATGAAGTTGGTAACATGACAGGATGTAGACAATTGTCTGCCATTGTAAATGGCATCAACTATTAATAACCTTGATAATAATTGTGTGAGCAGAGGGGAAGGTGTTGTCGCTACATGATGTGAGTGATGGTGGACTGGCCACCTGCCTACTGGAGATGAGTGTGGCTGGCTGGGCAGGTCTGGATGTTGACATCCCACCCACACCTGCCCCATCATCCACCGCCACCGACCAGGTCCGACCCATCCTGGCTGCTCTCTTCAGTGAGGAAGTGGGGTGGGTTAACAAAAGTTTCTCTGAGGCTAACAAAAGTTTCTCCGAGTCACAGTTTCCAAAACACCAACTTTACCCACCATTATTATGTCCTCTATTCACCCTCCATTGGCTATTACATCCGATGAGTAATTAATATATTTATATTATTTTTTTCTCAATTCACTAAGTCACAAGCCCAGTATGCCATAAATGCCAAGGTCATCATGTCACCTTCCTCTTGGTTGAAGAACAGGGAAAGTCTGAGTGCCAGTTACACACTGTTGCTATCATGTCAGTGTTACCACATGAAGGCAACCCATTCTTGTCAGTGTCACTATATTATTCCTTCCATTCTTTTTATAGTCTGTGAAGACAGAGAAATTGAATTTTTGGATTCTCTTTTTATATGTATTCTGCTTGATGTTTTCTTGTCTTTTAACACCTTTCATTTTTCAAGAAGCTTGTGTACAGACTTTAAGATATGGTCTAATGATGATGTTCCTATTTTCCTAGAACAGCTTCATGTGGCTGCCACTTTAGCTATAGGAAGTGATAATTTACAATACTGTAATCTATTCACGTAAAGTCCTCTTGACATTTGAGAGGTAAGACTATTTCAGTCAACCCATGAACAATGGATTTAGTATTACATGATGTACTGGAGCAAGCTTCAGACAATATAAAATGTCACAAAAAAAGCCCTAACACCAAAGGAATAGGTAGTGTTGGTGTGTAGTCGATATAGAATAAATACTGTATTAAACTAAGTGGTCAGTACCCAAACTTGTCATTTGAATCCTGACAGGAGAAGCTAGCATTTGATGCCTCAGCTCTCCATCCATCCTTAAGGTGTTGGTCAGTGAAATTAATTCCTAGAAATACACTATTAACTACTAGTGAAGAAAACTGTGGTAACTATCCAAGGATAGTGTCTCAAAAGCCAATGTTACCGAGATTCTCACCGCAGCAAAGTGATGTAACCAACTTTGCCCCCTCCCCTCCGCCATGGTATCTTTACCATTAATTTAGTGAAGATAAAATACTGAAGTTAGACACAAACCATCTCATCCCTTCCTTGTAGCTAAACCTGAAGGTGTTATATTGACAGGTGGGTAGTGGAGGTGGAGAGTGAAGATGGGCCTAGAGTGGTACAGGAGTTCATCAAAGCAGGTGTAGCTGGTACCTGCATCCTTGGCACTACCACCACCCACACTGGACCACAATCTCAGGTCTGTATAGCCACAGTTACACACACTTGTATCATAGCACCTACTGTACACACCCACTTGCTCACAGATACACACACTAGAATGCTCAGACTCCAACACAGACACTCACAGTTGATTAATTCACTGTATTAGTTTGTTTATTCGTTCATATGGACTGACACCTTGTTCCATAATGTAAACTCCCCATAAGAGCTGGCCAAGGCTGAACAACAAGAAGTTCTCCCCTTAATTGGCAAGGTTTAATTGGGCTCCTGTCTAGCCATTCCAAAGGGCCATTACTCCTTGCCCCCAGGAGAACCCCCAGAGAGGGTTTGTATAATTAGCATAATGTGTTGTGCTGGGAGAGTGCTTTTTCATAAAATGCAGTATAATCTGTGCTGAATTTCTTCATGTTTACAATAGGTTTCTCGGAAGGTTGTAGAAACATTCAAAGGCAACTATACATCACTTTGATTTTGCCTATTATATTTCCTCATAGGTATTATAGCCTGCCACTAATACTTCATTTATTTATTCAACCAGTTTTCAAGTTTGTATATATTATGTAGTAACTGGCAAAAGATATCAGGCTTAACCCTTACACATGGGGTAACAACGACTGCATTTCTCCTGAGACCAGTATTAGTGGATTTTTCATGTAGGAGGGATGCTCACTTTATATCCATGAGTTTAAGAACTATCAGTTGTCCCATAAGCAACACTTTTCTTCTTACCTCATAGACTTTTTTGTTCAAATGTCTTGCTTGTAGACAATGAAAATTAGAGCATATGATAATAAGGTACAGTAGTAAATTCCGTACAGTGTTTTTATTAAATGAACATTATATAGGTGTTATTGGAGTAGTACCGTATTGTAAAAGAGAATGCAAAAACAGTAACACAATATAAGAATTATAAGATAAAGGATTTTATTGACAATGTTTATCTGCTATTTTGCTACTATTTTGGCCTGAAAATATGCAGTTTGACCAGAAGAGTCATATGCGAACCATCATCACTTGCACTCCTCTTCATTTGGTGTTAATTTTATTTTGAGTGTATTGTTATCAGGTGAATATCCGCATTGGTGGACAAGCAGCCATTAATATGACGGTGGTGGAGGTGGCCAGGATGTGGGAAGAGACGAGCTACCAACTGGAGAGGCTACAAGTCCAGCCAGAGTGTGCTCAGCAGGAATATACCTCTCTCACCACCCGTGCCCACACCACTTACCATGTTCCCTTCACCTACAGAGACTTTGTCATGGGTAATATCGAACTGGCTCCATAATGGGCCAATACTGAATTTGTTTATTATCTTAGTTTACTAATCATGATATTGTTATGAATAGTATATAACATTACTGGGTGACTGAGTACATTTAATCTTATCTGTGTAACCTTTGCTAAATAACATACAATAATTATGATTTAGTAGCAGTGAGATTTTATTGGTATTGGAGATAATTGTTCCTTTATCATATACAGCACCTGCTTGAACTTTCTCTTTATGTAAGTAGACATACTGTATATCAACATATCAACTAAAAATGTATCAATCTGGTGGTTGTTTTAAGAGTGTTCATAGGTACACTCAGATACCACAATCTCTATCCCACATGAGTCAGAGCTGAAAATTTGGAGAAGATTCTTTCTAGTCAACTGCCCACTTAAACTACAGTATATGAAGCCACATACATATGAACACATATTTCAAACCAATGGAGGATTAACTTTCTGTATACAGTAGTCGTGTATATTTCTCTTTCTGTTGTTATGCTACATACCGGTAATTATATTTTTGCTTTATAAATGACATGTACAGTTGCAGCACATAGTCCTTGACTAGGGTGTAAGAGGAAATCTGTTCAAGGACTAGCCTATGGGCTGCGACTGTACTGTACTGTACTTGATTTTGCATTTTATTCTCTCCAATCTCAACCTTAAACAAGGACACTAAACAATATCCCCATAAGTTTTAAGGAAATGAGAACCCAACAAAACATTTTCAAATCAGCCAGTTAATATATAGATTTTTGTAGGTCCAGAGCAAGGCAGTGTTAGTGTAGCGCGGGTTGCAGTGATACGAGAGGAAGGCAGTAATGGTGACCGGGAGATGATGGCAGCATTGGTCCAGGCTGGCTTCTCTGTCCACGACGTCACTATGACCGACCTTCTCACTGGCACTACATCACTTGAGGCCTTCAAGGGACTTGTCTTTCCTGGAGGTTTCAGTTATGCTGGTATGTTCATGTGACTATTAAAATGTATCCTTTCTTATTTAAAATTGCAGTACAGTATATAAATTTGATTGACTTACACTTAATCTCTTGGGTCTGGTATTTCCCTAGTGACGAGTAAATTTGTTTGCCATTAATCAGAGTAAAATAGTTAAAGTACCCTACTCAAGAGGTAAAATGGTAATCATTTCTATTGCATTAATCCCTTCAGCCCTTGTGAGTTAAATAATTACTGTTGGTGCTAATTCTTATTACAAACCACATCACAATGGCTGTTAAATATTCTTGGATTATGGAGGGATCCCATAGAGGGTGTCCCTGAGGCAAACTAAAATGCTTTCAGTAAATTGAAAGTGCTGATTCCTCCAAACCTGGGCAAAAAACTGACAACAATAGTTTTAGTGATACTTTTTGTGGCACATGATACGATAGTTATATACAGTATATGCTCTCAAAAATTGATTACTTAGATTTTGGTACATTTTTCATTATAGAGGAACTTCAACTGAGGAAGGAAGTAGGACAAGGGGGTACAATGGAAAAATCAAGACTTAGGAATGTAGATTAGATTTACATAAATACTTCTTTAGCATAGACTTGTTTATTTTTGAAAATCATTGCCAAGGGAGATAGTCAATAGCACTAACTTGAATAAAGGGAAACTGAATCTGTACATGGATGAAAGGGTATTATAAGTAGGAAAGCAGTGGGAAGCTGCATGTATGATTATTTACAGGGCCTAATTTATTAACTCTTGGCATAGTCCTATGAATACAATTGACTTTTTTTAAGTAGAACAGTGGAAACCATCAAGTATATACTGGGTATCTATTTATATAAGCATCATTGCATGATTATTCACTAAGGTTTACTTGTTAAGACTTAATACAATTCTAAGGAAACGGTTGACAGTCAACTAACGAATGACTATGATATACCCTGATGGTTTTTGGTCATAATTTATTATGTTATTGTTATGTTTCTATGTGTGTATTTCTCTGCTATTAGATGTGTTGGGGTCGGCAGTAGGTTGGGCCGGTGTGGTGCGAGGGACAGGACTTGGGGCAGCACTGGAGTCGTGGCGTCAGGACCCAGCCCATTTCTCTCTCGGGGTGTGCAATGGGTGTCAGCTCATGGCTCTCTTGGGATGGCTCGACCCTCCTCGTCACCATGGTCAGTACTTCTCTTCTTTTGTTTTTTATATCTGTAGTATAATTGGAAGGCTACTGATTCCTCCACAACAGATATGCTTATATGTTGCTGCTGTAGATGTGTGTTTGTTTGTGTATATGTGCTTTTGATGCCCTACACCTCTCTTGTTGGGTAAAAATACCATTGTTGGTGTTTCTTACTGACTAACTTGCACTAAATGTCCTGTTCATAGATGTATGTGTCATTTTCAGTGAACATAACATGTAATGGAATACACACTATTGTTCTCTTTGTATTAGCCATTATTGTTATGATATAAAGTATGTACAGTACAGTATGTGTTTTTGTACAGTATATAAATATATAGAGAAGTTGATGTAACATGTACTCATACATTTGAGTGCCCATGGTCTCTCCTCTGCAGAATCAGATATCTACTAAGAAAAATACTGTGTCTTTCTTTTTTGTTTTTTTGTATCAATGTACTGTTACTCAACAGAAAAGAACAAGCCTGCAGTACGCCTTTCCAGCAACCTCTCAGGACGCTTTGAGTCGAGGTGGTCTAGGGTGATGGTGGAGGAGTCCAAGTCCATCCTGCTGAAGGACATGGCCGGGGCAAAGCTTGGAATATGGGTCGCTCATGGGGAAGGTCAGTTTTGGAAGACGAGAGTTTTCATGTCAGATTTTGTATTGTCTAGTAGTAATCCAGTCATATTATTTGATATAATAGTAGTCTTTTGTTTTGAGATGATTATGTTATTAGTTAACCTTTAAGTGTTTGTTGTTTTTACCTCTAACAAAAAAAAAATCCTGTAGTCATATGGTACCCAGCACCTCAAATTTGTGAAGGCATTAACCATTAGATTTTGACTGTCCAGGTCGATTTAGCTACCGGAACAAGGAGGTGGCAACAACATTGGAGGAGAGCAGTGTCGTGGCCATGAGATATATTGATGATAATGATCAGCCCACCACTTCCTACCCACACAATCCCAATGGATCACCAGGTAATTTAGTAAAGAAATGTTTGCCAGAGTAGCAACAGTAATTACAGTACTGTTTCACCAAACTAATTGTTCTTGAAATAGTATGATATGGGACATGGATGTTGCCATATGCTTATGTGTGTTTCATATATGTTGTACAGGTGGTGTTGCTGGGTTGACATCAGAGTGTGGCCGTCACCTTGCCCTGATGCCACACCCTGAGCGCTGTGTCCTCACGTGGCAGTGGCCGCACCTCACACCACCCCTCACCTCTCAACCCAGGATCACTGCACCATGGGCAAAACTCTTCCAGAATGCATTTGACTGGTGTCTACAGAACTCTTAGTATCTTGGCTTTCTTTCATGCCAAAGCAAGGCATGGATTTAAATATGCCCACTGAAGTAGGACACCCTCCCAGGGCCTGCCACAAAAACTGGATAACCACTGAAATTTTTCCAACGACAATTGAAAGTTCCCTCCACTCAGATATTTCCACAAAAGCATATGAATTGCAGCATCAGGTAAATTAGGATTAATTGCACCCACTTTTCTTATTGCAGGAGTTGAATGTCCCTTAAGACAAATTGACCGTACAATATTCAGTTGAGGAAAGCTGCTTACAGTTAGAAATCAGTATTAGAGTACAGTACAGTTGTCTGTTTATATCTCTCCTATGCGGTTATAAAATCCTGTTTGAAGAAGTAGTGAATGAAACACAGGTCATAGTTACTAA
The DNA here is from genome assembly GCA_034508575.1 of Petrolisthes manimaculis. NCBI lineage: Eukaryota > Metazoa > Arthropoda > Malacostraca > Decapoda > Porcellanidae > Petrolisthes > Petrolisthes manimaculis. The sequence continues at coordinate 37,055 of JAWZYT010004340.1, forward strand.
AGCACAGATACCACATATGCACATTAAGCCTGAGTGAATATTCCTAATCAGAGGGTATTATATAAGACAGTGCCAAAACATTTGCTCATAACTACCTAGTCCCTTGATCTCTTGTGTGTTAAACTAAGAGAAAAAGATTTGTATACCACATCGATAACAATACCTGTAACAAACAGGCAATCTGCTGATTTCAACCTCTACTGTACTCCTATTTCTGTCATGTTGTACAGTACAGTTCTGCAGTATTGATTTTGTAGTTTATAAAATAAATATTGGTTTAGCATAAGGATTTTTTCTTTATGTAAAGCTTAATACAGTAGTTTTATATTTTCTGTACATCCATCTATGGTGCCTTATTCCCTAATACATGTGATGAAACCATTAGCCAAATACTGTATTGTATTGTGAAGCGGACAGAACCTAGGTAGAGCTATGTGGAACAGTAAAGGAGGAAATGGAAGTGACAAGTGGGATAAGACAAGGTTGTACAGAATCAACACTTTTGTTCAAACTAAAGAGTGGTTACATAGGCTACATCCTTCTACCATCCCCATGCCTGCCTTAATGCCAAAATATCTCTCTGACATTGGTACTACAATACAGTAATTTCCATTGTAATAAAAAAAATATAGAGAAGTATCATGATAAACTACATTGATAATATACAGAGGATTAAGAAAAAAGTACAGTCCTGCTGTACTATATACCGGCCGATCCTGGAAATGCAGAAATAAACCCCTATAATTATGTGCTATGAGAGGAGAGATAGGAGCACCACTGATAAAAAAAAACGTAATGAAAGATACAATAAGTTATCTAAACATTTAAAAATAAAGAAAGCATAATCTTGACAGACATGTAAAGGCCACCATAGACTATCATTCATGCCTGTACAAACTAGGTGACTGCAATCATTTAAATTTACCACACACTAGTAAGAAGACTGAGCAATCACTAGACATTATCATGCATCACTGTACAAGCGTGTGATTGACGAAAAGCTTGTTGGATATATATATATTTTTTTAATGTTCTGACATTGGACATAGGCTTAATCAAGCCCGTTATCGTAGCCCAGCAGCTGGTCCACTGCTGCTTACACACACACGTCACGACTTCCGAACTGGTACCCAGCCACAGAGAGAGGGAAGTGAGGGTTATTCCCAAATACTGCACAGTCATTTGGGCAAATCATCAATCACACCCACACACGATGGTTATGCCTGCACAACCATCTGACTATAATTTATAATCATTATAATGGAACTAAAAATAAATGGAATTGATGTTATCATGAAAATAAAGATAAGACCTGACAAACAATCTGTAACGAGATAACTGTTGAAAAGAAATGAAAAACAAAACAAAAAAAGTTAGGTTTACTATTCTACATAAATATTAATAAGTAACCTTATTTAATTGTAGCCAAAACAACTCAACAATAGAAACAGACCTAGGGTTGGACAAGCTAACAAGCTGAACAGATTATTATAGACGATCTGAAATGAGATTACAGCTCTCTGAAAAGTAAAAATAAAGTTGGTGCCGTTGCAAAGGTAAAATATGCAACATTGAACATTATACGGGAGCCATCTTTAATTTCCCAGTTGTGTTGATGTGGGGAGGGAGAATCATTTGCAGCCTCTTCAATATTTACGTTGAGCCATGCGGTGTTCTTACGTGAGGTGTGAGTGAGTGAGGTGTTCTTTACGTCGTTGTCATGAGTGAGTGAGGTGTTCTTTACGCTGATTCATGAGATGTTCTTGGTGATCTTCATTGGTTTGTAAAGTGTTAAGTTATTAGTGCTCTCGTCTCGTTATTCTCCAATGTCTGGGGAAAGTTTGGGCTCTCCCATGACCTATTTACAGTACATTTGGTGTTCCTGGTGGTATTTGTGTAATGTTTTGAAATGGAGACAATGATTTGACAGTTACAATCACCTCAGCAGGTCAATAATTCAGAGGGGAGGAAAAAGTGTACGTTAACGTTAGGGCTACAACGATGTCAAACCAACAGTTAGAAAAAAAACTAATTGGAGAGTGCTGATGGTGGTCTTTAGTGCATGTTATGAGCATTGGGTATTGTTATAAAAGTATGGTGAACGTGAAAATAAAAATCAAGAAGCCAAACATACAACGGTGATGTAATATGAAGTCGACCAGTGGGACATATAATAACATGGCGCCAGACACGATGGATGAAGGTAAAGTGATGAATGTTTTTGGTGGTGGTAGCCTGTAGGGTAGTTAGGGGAATGGCCTGCAGACAGTTCAATCTATCTATCTATAGCTCCGAAGCCTCGTCCCCTCTGGGAACTCCCACCAAGGGGGTGGCCAAGGCAGAAGAGTCTCCAGTTTTCCCTGTTCTAGCACTCCTAACTTGATCCATCCCCTCTCCCCCCCCCCTCACACTTCTTTCTCTTACATACTATTCCAGTTCCACTGTGTTCTGCCATCTAACCGGAGGTCTGCCTCTCACACCAGGTCCCACAACTTTACTATTGTACACCTTTACAAACTTCTCACCTTGCATTCTCTCCACAAGTCCAAAGTCTCCAAACCACCTCAATGTATTAGGCCTACGCTTCAATCAACCACTCCACATTCAATACTAATTACCTTCTCACTCATACCACACCTCTCATACCCGGTACACAATCTCATTATTTTCTCCATCCCATCTGGCAAGTCCACATGCTCCACTCAGATAACTCATTTCCACAGCACCTATTCTAGACTGATGCAGCCTTACTCCATGTCCATGTCTTCGACGCATACAGTATGTCAGTGCTGGCAGGATTATATTATACTATTTCTCACTTTTTCACTTTCGTACTCACACTCCTACGTACTGTACCTTCATTATCCTCCCCAGTTCACCTATGACCTGCCTGCCCCTCACTGCTCTCTACCTAATTTCTCCTTCCGTACTTCCATGTTTACACAAAACTATTCCCAGATACTTGCATTTCCTCACCTTCTCCATTCTCTCATCCCCTAAAATTATCTCACATTTCGTCCTAGTTGCACAGCCACTTTATAAGGTGTAGCAAAGTCACATCATTTTTGTTTTGGTCCTCTCAAATACCATCACCTTACTCTTACCAACATTCACTTTCAGTTTTCTTCGCTTACACACGGACTGAAACTCATCCACCACCCTCTGTAGCCTAACTCCCTTTCACTCTCGGCCAGCCGCCAGCATCACATTGCCATCCGCAAATAAGCTTGCAACCAAGGACCAATCTACTTCATTCAACCTCAGTTTCGCACCCAGGCCCTCCACCTTTGCCTTCATCTTTCATTCAACCATCCATTAAGATATTGAACAGCCATGGTGACATGATACACCCCTGCCTCAATCCTACACCGATATCAAAGTTCTCACTCAAATCACCCTCGACTTGCTGGCTGGATCAATCAGAGACGTCAAGTACAATCAGGAGCCAACTGTCTGCAGGTCCTTCCAGTTGGAGGCTTGGAGATTTATCTATTATTTTGTACATTTGCCCGATGTGTTCTTTTCCGGTGTATTGGTATCTTTATTGACATTTAGTTTAATGTGATTGAAGCAAGGTCATATTATATTTTAATTTAGTGTTGTTAGGCCTCACGACAGTAGGCTAGCCCGTCTGAAGCGCTGCAGGTGTGGAATTCAGAAACGAGCTGATTCTATTGCTCTCTAGAGTATAGCCTATATAGGCTATAGCCTAATTGATTAAAATTTAATAATTATTTTTGGCAATGGAATCTAGGGTATACAGTATACATTTTTTTTTTTTTTTTTTTTTTTTTTTTTGTGATGGTGGAGATGATACATGGTGTTAATAATAATCCAGTTGTACCAAATAGCCACGCCTGTCCTCCCCATAGTTTTTGCCTTTTTAAGTTGACTTGCAGCTGTCTTCTTTTATCTGCTTAGGCTAACTTCATTTTACAATTAGGCTTCGTTCAGATAATCCTCCTAGGCTTGGTGCTAGTTCATACTATTTGTTTAAGGGTAAAAAAGATAATACAACAGAAGTTTATGAACATAATATGAACATGGATATATAACATCGTACAGTACATAATAATACTATGGGATTGAAGAATATCTTCTTCCTCTTTGTGGTACTAGACGACACCTTATGTATACAAGTCACTGTCTAGACCAGCACCTGTGGTTCTCAACTCGTTTCTGTCCACGGACCACAAGGCTAACCCAATAAAAATAATGTCGTCGACCATTTGAATTTTGAGATGAATAAATTAAGATTTAAGATTTAAGTACCAATCATAGTGGTCCAAATTTTTCCATGGTAGACTGCTGGTAGGATAGGTACATATAATTAACTACCAAATCTTTCTGTGGTATTTCATTATTATAGTTTACATTATGACCGCAGTATTTAAATGTAGTGCCAAATAATTTCGAGAGAGAGCACAATTTTGGGCGTTTCCGGTTACTGTGAAGGGTGTCCAGTAGGCGTCCTGAGCGTTTCGGGACACGCTACCGGACAGAACCCTGTGGACCACCTGAAAAGTCACCATGGAGTATGGACCACGAGTTGAGAACCACTTTTCTAGACTCTAGACTAGAGACTAGACTCTAGACTAGAGAGTAGCTAGGCTAGCCAATGCACTTCACGATATTCCTCTAATGCTGGGAGAATCGCCTGGTGTTATAGATTGCTCTCGCTGACTGAAGAATTTGATCACATTAACTTTATAATATAATAAATAGCCTACCAGTATTATATAGAATTAATCTCCAGAATATTGAGACACCCATGCTTAATGTGACGAGAAAATATTCATTAGCCCTGCAGACTAAGTTAAGAGACAAGTTTCAGGTACATGAGATAAAGATAATGTGTATCAAAACACTAGACTATAATATTATCTGATAAAAAAGCCTATTGAACAGACTATAATCTTTCCACACTGTATTGGCTCATCCGAAATTCCTTCCTCCACTCTAGATGAATTAGCCTATTGACATTTTGGTAAATCTGCAGCAACTGCTTCCTCCAAACTAGGCTATTCAAGCAACAGGCCACAATTATTTCCGTTAATCTGGTCCTGTTTCCTGACATACTTTGGTGGAATCAAGGCATTCCAATATACCAAATGTATATTATCCCCTTAACAGGAATGAGATTTATAAGTTAAGTGAGTTACAGTGACGGAACATAGGCCTATATGCCTAATTATTTAGAAACGGGAAGGTCTTATATACAAATTTAGTGTGGAAAGAGTTTGTAGCCTATGTGAAGTAGGCCTAAGCGATGCAAAAACATGAATTACTTTGGTACTAGTCTTAGGCGTACTGTACATGGTTTAAATGTCGCTACGTTCAGTGTAGCTTAGCTAGTTATAAAATGTAACGATTGTTTTCGTAAAGCAGGTACAGGATTTCGGATTTGGCACTATACTGTTTCAAAAGTAGGCTAATCTGAAGTTGGCTACATAAATTCGTTACAATTCTACGTCCATTAGGCTAGCCTACATACTACCAAATACCCTCTCCTGCCTGGTACTGGTTGTTTGCATTACTGAATTGAATTGACTTGTCTTTTGCACGTAAACTTAAAGCGAATTTCAAATGTTGGTTGTACTTTCAGGAACAAAAGGTGTCTTGCAAGCCCGTTGACAGATTTTGATAATACGGCTCTAGGGTCTAGGTACAGTACAGTACTCGTTTATCAGTGAGCTTTAATTCCCATCCCAACTGAAAAGGGTGAAGTGGAGGTAATGTATGGCACGGTATCCTATTTGCCGACTGACTTACTGTGTGAATTTCAGTAGCCTAATACATAAAGAGTCTGTTCTAGAATCTCTTTCTGTCCAAAGTCAATCACTTTTATCTTTCCTATTATCCAACCTTAACCTTATTTATATTTTTAAAAATCATGCTTCTCCGCCGCTTTAACTCCCTCCTCATATGTTGTGGAGAGGACTCTGGCCTTCATGCGGTGTCACCAGTATTCAATAATTTTATTTATATAATTCAAATTGTTAATGCACAGTGTTGAGTAAAGATATACAGTACACGTGTAAGGGCCTACTGTACTTACAAATTGCCGCATCACTCTCCTGTACTAGGCTGTATTGTATATTTAATCACTGGATTCTGTAACGCTGTAGCTTATTATAGTTTTCTTCTTCTTTTATTTTATTATTTTTTTTAGTAGGACCTAGGTAATGGACACAGGTCTCATGCCCAAAACAAGGTCCAACTTATACAGAAGTAGGATACTGGGGTGGTAGTTTTAGTTATGGGTGTGGCTGAGGGTGGTAGTGGTCGTGGTAGGTGTGGCTGGGAGGGAAGGTGTTCATGGTGGGCGTGGCCGACGTTTGGCTAATATTGATGGGTTGGCTACTAGTGGTGGGCGTGGCTGGGGCTAACACTGGCAGCCCTCCTGATGGGTGCCCTTCTGAGGCCACTTGTCAGAGGTCGAGTATCAGGGTAGTGAGAGAATCTGTCCACCTCTGTACTCCTGTCACTGCTACTCCTTTTCAGTCTGTTGTTACCTTCTACTCTTGTTGTTGTTGTTGCTGCTATTACCTGCTCTACGGTGTTTTCCACGTCCCTCTGTAAATAAATGGTTGATTGACGCTTAATATTTTTTTTAGCCCAGAAATATTTTCCGTATTTTTACAATGTACCGTACAGTTGCGGCACATAGTCCTTTAACAAACTTTCCCATAGACCCTGGTGAAGGACTATGTGCTGCGACTGTACAATAACGTGGAGCATAAGACACAGACGATTTTATCCCGCTAAGAAACCATAAACCAACATTCTTAGCATTATAGAGCGGGAGTGCAGACAACTGTATGCGTGTTGTGGTAATAGTAAGGCAGGAAGACAAAGTGGAAGGAAAGATCTCCCTTTGATTTTATTAGACCAATTTAGACCTTTATGCAGTACCGTATATTGTTAATTGTATGTAGTACAGTCGGTGATAAGAGTCGTGTCGTCACATCTGCCAAGACATGAAGTACGGTATGGTAATATAAGCCTCACAGGGTTGTAAAATGATAGCCCAGAGTAGGATACTAATTTGCCCTCTCAATATTGAAATTCTGTGTTGGTTTCATGATTTTTCTTTATGCTATCCATCAAGAAACTCTCTGTGAGGCGACACGACTTTTGCCGCCGATTGTACATAGCTGTATATAGCCTACAGTACGGTACCTTAGAATTGGTCCAGCTCGTGGTGGCTTCCTTGGTGAAGTGACGAGAGGACAGACACACCAGCATCTCCTGAGGAAGGGGGTTGGGGTAGGAGAGTTGGAGTTGGGAGAAGGATGACAGACGACGGGGTGAGGGAGGAGTTGATAGTGGTGGTGGGGAGAGTGAGACTAGGTGAGGGGGAGGGGTTGTGATGGGAGGTGGGGATATGGAGGCATGGTGAGGGGGATGGGAACCTGAGAAGAGCGTCCACACCCGGGTTGAGGAATGACGCAACGCCTCAGTGTCTGTTGGCACAAGAGATGGATATAGCCTACTTCTAACAAAATTCTTGGCTACATTCGTTGTGGAGGGTGGAGAGCATAGGCTACAGTACCGGTACTTCCTGAATTGCTTCTTAGCAAACTGGGCCGTTGGTTGAGTTCGAGGTTCTTGTGTGCATAAACATCAATCAGGAGAGGAATAATGAAGTGGTGTTTTAGAGTGATAGTGTTTTGGTACGATGAATTACGGTATTGCAAGAAATAATTACTAGAAAGCTCATAAGAACGTGTATTGTTGTTTGTATGTTGCATATTTAGGAAGAGAATAGAGAGAAGGATGAGGGAGGAGTCAAGGGATAGATGTAAACACTGAAGGATATGAAGAGGCAAGAGATGTATAGATGAGAACCGATAAAGAGAGAAGACGAGGAGGGAGGAGATAAGAAAAGTAAGCACAAATGAAGAGACAAGAAAGAGCAAGAGATTCGAGCGCTGCCAAACAGGAAGAGAAAAATCCAAGAATAAGCAAAAGAAGTAGACCTATACAAGTTTTGATGGATAGGAAGAAGAGAATCAGAGGTTGAAAGTGGTGTCGTGGTGGACTGACCCGAATTGTGTCTTGGCCTGTGTGTGTTGAGGAGGGCCAGGGTAGTGGTGAGCTGTGACTGGAATTGGGAGGTGGAAAAGGTGTACAGTCCTGGATCCACGGCAGAGTTGACGGGCAGCACCAACACCACCAACCACGCATATAGGCCCTCTGGGAATGTAATAGAAGAAAGGAGAGCTATAAAGGGGAAGAGAGAGTGGGGGTTAATGGATGAGACTTGAATATTTAGGGAAAGAAACGAGAATGAATGGAAGAGAGAGGAGATAGCCTATATATATATATATATATATATATATATATATATATATATATATATATATATATATATATATATATATATATATATATATATATATATATAGGGATGAGAGAGATAATACAATTGAATTCACCACCATACTGGCAGTGAATATTGAATGATAATTGTACTCACCTTGCTTCACCATCCAATAATTTAAAGTAATTTATAGAGTTTATATTTAAATAAACACATTGATTTCTGTGATTTTGTATACCGTAGCCTATATAATTAAAAAGCGAAAAAGCGATGCACTCACGATGTATGTCCACCTGAGCAAGGGCGGCCACCTTGACACAGATGATGGGCAGCCAACACAGACAGTTGGTCACCACGATGAAGAAGAAACGGAGGGCGAAGTTCATCTCGTCACTGGAGAGTGGTGTGGACAGTCTGGTGCCTCGGATGTTAAAGAAGAGACCCGTGTATGAACCCAGGATTACCACCATGCTGAAGAAAATACCCATGGATGTATGTAAAATAGGCCTATATACTGAAGAAGAAACCCATGTAGCCTAATTCCCGTGTATACAGAAGTCCTTACCGGCATGTATAATTAAAGAAAGCCTCATACATGACCTGAAACACAGAGAGAGAGGGAGAGAGCTCACCTGATGGGGTTGAGACCGAGGAAGATAAATGCTGAGTATTGCCAGCCGGCAAGGTAGGGCTCGGTGATGTGGAGAGGGAAGCACATGGGATTACTGCCATAGAAACTCTCCACCCACGGGACTGTCAGAGAGGGAACAAGGGTGTATAGGCTGTGTTAGGTTGGGTCTGACCAGTGTGTAATCCTAACCACATTTCGTCATATGACTTCCTTGGTGTAGCAAAAATTGTGTCTTGAAATATGGCAACATTTCGTCTAACTACTATTGAGAACGAGTCTACTTGTTTTAGGAATGTCTGGGGTATCACTACATAGTTTTTTATAGTGTCAGTGGAGATGTACAGTCGGCAAAAAAAGTTTCGTTACCACCCCGACGTTAATTTTATCATCGTGTAGCGCGGTAGGATTGGTACTCCGCTGACTGGACATATTGCATAGTACCGGTACTACTAATGCCAGTCTTTGGTAATGTAGAGTTGGTGAAAATGGTGGTGGAGATGGTGAGGTTGGTGGCTGTGGTAGTGATGACCATGGTGACAGTGAAGGAGATCGAGATGGTAATGGTAGTGGTAATAGTGGTGATGGTAGTGTTGTTGTTGACGGTGGAGGTGGTTGAGGTGATGTAGATATGGGTACTAGTGCTAGCAGTGGTAGGCTATAATAGTGATGATGGTGGTGACATAAGCCTAATAGTGGTGACAGAGGTACTGGTGGTGTTGTTGACGAAGTATGAAATTGACTAGAGAACAATACAGAGGAGGGGAATCACTGTTAGGACGACTCACTAGGGAAGAGAGCCAGACTGAGGGAAGTGAGCCAAATGACGAGGAGACACAGACGGGCACCACTAGGAGACACTGTACGGTCATGGAGGCCCTCAGTGATGTACAGGTAACGCTCCAACGACATGAAGGTCAGGATGAACACCGAGGTCTGGGGAGGACACGTCACGTCAGGTCAAGGCAGGCAGGGTAGTACAGGAAGGCATAGTCTATTGTGTGTGTCTGTGTGTGTGTGTGTGTGTGTGTGTGTGTGTGTGTGTGTGTGTGTGTGTTAAGCTTCTGAAAATTCACCGATTTCCTTCTAAGTAGGTCTATTATGACTAGATAGGCCTACACATTTCGAGTTCATTCCTGTGTTTATAAGCTGCTGATGAGTACCAATGAGTACCATAGTTATGTACCGGTACGTGATTTGGTGCAAGTTTTTATTGGATTGCATTCACCGAAAATGCCAAGGAGTTAAATAAGGGAGTCAATATATTTTGACCATGTTATAGGAACACTGAACACGGTGCAGGTCTATCTCATTGTTCTACTACTAGTTAACTAGGCTGGGCCTCATGTTTTCTCTTTATAGTACTAATATTAATGTTAATGGTAACATTAATTCTTACACTAAGACTGATAACAGTGCTGTAATAAAATAAAAACTATTATCAATATTAATTCAAACACAAATATTAATCCTAAACTCGTACAGAATATAACACACACACACACACCCACACACATGTAGATACTTACTTCTGATGACACAAGGGCGAGGACCCCAGCGAAGGTACATGTGTATGAAGTTGCCCATCGGAGTGAGTGGGAGTGGAAGGTGCCCCTGGTCCTGACATCCTCTACCCCCACCACCACCAGGTACACCCCCATCAGGAAGTCAGACGCTGCATCACAACATTACATTACATCACACAACACATTACATTGTATTACATTATCTCACAACAAAATACACCATACTTTACCATACTATGGGGTGATACCCTCCCCACCACCATCACGTCAGATCACACAAAACAACATCGCATCACAACACATTCCAACTTTAACTGAAGGCTTGGCTTAAACACCATGTTTGAGAAAATGAGTTTTCTTGCAAGATTTTGCCAAAAGTAAGCATTATGGTACATTATTAATCCTTCTATACTGATCTGTGGTACCGGTATATATTTATTTTATTAATCCAGTGTGATATGAGAAACCTGTGATGAGCAATTCAAGTTAATAATATACCGTAAACCATTTCATAAACAAAGAGGTTAGGCGGAAAAAATCAAAACCAAAAACCAAATTCGTCTAGAAAATAAAATATTTAGCCAAATAGATTTAAGTAGTTAGCAACTGCGTAGTGTATGGAGTTAACTCATTGCAGTGAAATTATAGAAAATTCAACATAGTATCAGTGAATGAATGAGTGCGTGAGTGGGCGAAATACTGAGTTATAGTAGGTGAATAAATGAGTGAGTGGGTGAACAATTGTGGGAGTGGGTGAAGAAATGAGTGAGTAGTGGGTAAAAAAGTGAAAGAGTGGGTGAAGATATGAGTGAGTGAATGAGTAAGTAGGTAAACATGTGAGTGAATGGGTTAACAAGTGAGTGAGTGGGTAAACAAGTGAGAAAGCGGGTTAATAAATTATTGAGTGGGTGAACAAGTGAGTGAGTGGGTGAACAAGTGAGTGAGTGGGTGAACAAGTGAGTGAGTGTGTGAACAAGTGAAGTAGTGACTAAACTTGTGAGTGAGTGGTTTAAGTAGGTAGCAGACTCTTTTTCACTCCCTCAACATAACAGTACAGTACCGTAACCTATAAACCCACCTGCCAAGTTTTTAATGAAGAGCTTTAAGATTTCGTTGTCCTTCCTGGAGATGGCGCGACAGAAGATGACCAAAGAGTTGCCAGTGATTGTAAGTACAGCCACCACCCACACAGCCACCCTCAGTACCCACCAATCCACCAGGTCCTCAGAGCTAGACACACCTGCATCATACAACCGTAGAGAGAGAAAAAAAATCAGAAATAGGAAATACAGGAACGATTCGAAAGAGAGAGAGCGAGAGGGGGGGGGGGTATAATGGCACTGAAGGAACAATGAACACGTGTGTGTGTGTGAGAGAGAGAAAGAGAGAGAGATAGAAAGAGAGAGAGAGAGAGAGAGAGAGAGAGAGAGAGAGAGAGAGAGAGAGAGAGAGAGAGAGAGAGAGAGAGAGGTTGGCACTGACCGTCAGAGTTGGGGAGGCACTGTGGCACCGCGGGAACGTAACTGCAATACCGAAATGTGTCGAAATACCTGAAGGAAACAAACAAACATATATAAGCAAAAGTACACACACACAATAATAATAATAATAATAATAATAATCTGTTATTAGTTTGGTCTTTTCCCTCCTTACTGAGGATATAAGTACGGTAGGCCTAGCTTTACAGGGGTACCAGTACTTAAAATATCTATCTGCCTGTATTGTGTAGTCAGGCTCCATGGTGTTGTCGCCTATTATATCAAATGGTTAAATCTGTGCTTCATGGCAAATAAGCTATTTATATGAAGCCTTGTTTTGCATGTTTATAGTTCAGTAGTAAAGGCGTTATGGGTCCCAGAATATAATCTGTGTATATTTTAGTTATATAATACTGCAAGGATGCCACTTCTTCCTTACCCATCACTTCCTAACCCACCTCCATAAATCAGTATGGCGAAGACTTCATAGTAGTTAAATGAAATGTAATAGTTAAACGAAGATAGAATATGGGAACTCAAGAGGCAACACTTACACGACTGTGAGGTTGGCCAGGAAGTTGAAGTGTTGTTCTTGGATGTTGTGAAGTTCCAGCTCCTCTAATTTCCTGAAGAACCAATACAGAAAAAGTTGATATTTATTTATCATTTAATTAAATTATACTCTGGCTCGGTTGACGGACATGTGGCACCTGTCATAACATTTGCATTTTTGGTTCAGTCTCCTGTTTATTAAAATTTGCTTAAGAAAACTTTATTATGAAATGATGTGGCGTTGCCTTGTCTTTTGAGTGACGTTCTAGGTAAGGCAAAGTTTAATAGATAACTTCCTTGACCACTGAGTGAATCATATGTTTGTTTTTCATTAAAGCCTAAGTGGACAGTTCAACGTTTTGCCATGCCTCTCAAAGAAACTGTCCTTGACCCCGTTACATGGGTGGGTGGGTAGTCTACTTACAGGAGGTGGAGGGAGTGAAGGCCACGTAGAAGGCCAGCCAGGGACGTCAGACGGTTTCCTGACAGACTGCTGCAGGAGAAAGGGACATTATAATTAGGTCCTATATAGGTTATCTTGTCGTTTCACGCCTTCATTTATTAGCTGTTAGATTCATCACCAGTTTATGATCTCTAGGTTTAGGTCATCTAGAAAACAATGCTTGAAAATTTATGTAAAATGTTACCGTATGTGGGCTAAAACTAATGGTGTTCGAGTTACTGTATATTTGATTCAGGAAGTCATAAGTTTTTTGGGAAAGGTCTAAACCTGTCAAACTATTGTCTGAAAACAGTCACAGTACCATATATCTAAAGTTGAGATCAATTTTGTAGTATACTGTAGCTTAATGGAATCATCAACTTCCCAAACCGACAGGGACATGAATATCCCACGTAATATTGGCTATTCCATGGAAATTATAGAAAGAGAAAATCATATTAACATTCCGAGACTAAAGTTAGACTAACCACACCGGAGGAATGAAAAGACTGTTGGTAACGTACGAAGCCTTGTGATACGGAGTCAAACACATGGAGGAAATGATGATGATGGTAATGGAAGCACAATTGTGGTATTTATAGTGTGTGTCTGTGAGGTCGTCGTACGGGTCATGGTCATCTCACACCCATTATTTTTATTTACATATGGACCAAATTCATATATATAACCACATAGGCCTACATACATAACCTCACTCTGTCACACACACATTCACGGCCATTGAAACACACACACACACACACACACATCACCGTCTGATAATTTGTATTGTCCGCCAAATACTACATCCCACAACAAAACAATTAGCAATACCCCAGTACCACAACAAACTCCATTATTATCTCCATTAGGCTACTCGTGGTTGTAACACTCTGAAATCCCTCCTCTGCTCCCGATCACCCAAAAATGTGATCGTGTAAGAGAAGGTGAAAATATAATATAGGCTAAGCTATATAGGAAGGGCGTGTAGGATATAGGGACTAAAGTATAAGGGGAGGGTATAGTTTTTGGAGATTATGATTCCTCCAAACTACATACCACCATTATATTTGTTAATATGGTCCTGTTTTCTGGCATACTTTGAAGGAATCAAGGGGCTGTAATGTACCAAAAGTAGCCTATACCAGCTTGTAGCCACGTATACTATAGAGATGTATCGGATGTTTGAAAATGCGGATGTGAATACAAAACATTTTTTTATGTGAACGAGATTTTTTTTTTTTTTTTTTTTTTTTTTTTTTTTTTTTTTTTTAAGGGTATGGAGGTTGTGGTTATTTAGTAAGTCTCTACTCACAGGTACTTGAGGTTAGCGAGGGGTAGGAAGGCACCAACACACACCACTGAGATCTTGTTATGTTCCAGCCGCCTCCAGGGAAAAACAAACACAAAACACGAAATATTTTAAGACACATTTTCAACACGAAGTATTTAAAAGATAATTTTTTATCTTCAGCATGAAATATTCTAAAAGAGATATTTTTATCTTCAAAACCAAATATTTTAAAAGAGACATTTTGATATAAATAAACGATCAATAAAAGTGATAATGAAATAACTGGGTGTGATTTTAAATGAGTAAATAAAATAAAAAAATATATTAAATATTAGCAAAACGGGCGACATCTTGTTCAATTATGTAAATATGTAGTTCAATAACTGACCTTGTAATGTTCTGTGTCTTTATATGTGTGTACCTTACTAACTCCAGACGATTTCATTATGTCAGAAAACAGCTACGGAAACAAAATCTCACCTGACTTTTTTTTTTTTTTTTTTTTTTTGTTTTTTTTTTTTTTACATCGCCTATAGCCTAGTTAGTCCAAGGATATATATGATTATCATAGAGTAGTAAATTGTTACCTATTGCTATACTGATGATGTTATAAATCTTTGTGCTTCTTTCTATACTGTGTCATCCCTCTAGGAAAATTATTCGACTGATGTTAGCTTTCAAAAGAATTCATAAAGGAGTCACCCGTTATATACTGTATGTAAGTATAGAGGTGAATTAATATTGAGGTTAAGTAAGGGACACCGTGATGTAGTCAGAAAATTGGAGGTTAGCGAGTCCTTCAACTATTGCCACGAAACACCACCCATATTGAAGGAGCGTGTTTCTTGGCACAGACAGGAGGAATCAGAAGCCACCAAATCTCATAAACGATCACAGGGTCCTTAATATCAAGAAGTTAAGGGGAAGTTTTGTGTTGGTAAATCTGGAGAAACTGAATCCTCCAAACTAGTCCAAGCAACAGAACACCTTTATTTTTGCTCCTCTGGTCCTGTTTCCTAGCATATTTTGGTGGAATCAGGGCACTCCAATGTACCAAAAAGATAATTACTACCTTAGTGTTTGTTGAATTAGTTATACTTACAGAGTGTGAAGGGAGGTGAGGTTGGCCAGTAGTTTGGTGGTGATGATGGTGAGGTTGTTATAGTCCAGGTACCTGTTGACACACATATATACACACTCCACCTTAATGACTCTGTACAGTACACACATACACACTCCATCTCTACACACACATACATACACACACCGCCTTAGTAACTCTTTACAGTTTACACACACTCCATCTTAGTAACTCTTTACACATACACATACACACACCATCTTAATGACTCTTTACACACACATACACATAGGCTACTGGAGGGGCACACGCCACTGGTAATCATGACGTAGTTTGTTTACACCTGGAGACCTGCAATCACCAACACCACCTATACGTCTCTCCTTCTGCATGTCCTTTCAATGGCTCGTAACTAGACTATATGTTGGCCTTGTGTATAATGTGAAAGGTTGTATCATCTCATTCATAAATATACATCTGGAGTGCTTCACATTTACATAAACTCTATTCAAGATATAGTGTACAGTATAATAATAGGTGTGTCAATCAGAGTCAATTCAGATGGGTAAGCTCAAAGTCATAATTCCGTGACTGATATGGGGATAATTATTGTGGGGGATAATTATTTGGAGTAATAATTTGAGGATGGATATAGGGATAATTTCTTTTGGGGGAATCGGAGGGATACTGGTTCCTGCAATCTAGCCAACATCAGGAAACAGAGAAATGCCTCAGTAGGATATGCGAGTAGGAGATCTGTTTTGTAGCACAGTTGGGAGGAATCAGTAGCCCCTCAATTCTCCGACAACAAATAACTTCTCTTTAGGTACCCACCCAGTGTTGTAGTCAGAAAATTGGAGTTATATGAGTCCTTCAAATATTGTCACGAAACACCACCTATATAGAAGGAGCTTGTTTCGTGGCATGGTCAGGAGGAATCAAAAGCATTCAATTTACATTCACGAACACAGGGTCCTTAAAACGGGTATCACATCGTCCATTTTCGTTCATCCTCTGACCATGCAGTTTAAAATTTTCTCCGTCTTCCAACTCACTAAGACTAAATAAACACCGGGGAATAATAGACTGAGCAAATTTAACCAGAGAGCGGTGGTTGGAGGACGGAGAACGAATGAAATAAGAGGCACCCGTGAAGGATATTTTAGTCTGGTTACTCACAAGGAAGCGAGGTGTGATAGACGGGGGAAACTCTGGTCCTTCAGCTTCAGTTGGTTGTGAGACAGATACCTGAAACAATGTACTTCAGTCACTTCAGTCACCACACAGTCACTTCAGTCACCACCACACAGTCACTTCAGTCACCACCACACAGTCACTGCAGGCCCCATCACACTGTCACTTCAGTCACCACACAGTCACTTCAGTCACTTCAGTCACTACCACACAGTCACTTCAGTCACTTCAGTCACCACACAGTCACTTCAGTCACCACACAGTCACTTCAGTCACCACACAGTCACTTCAGTCACCATCACACAGTCACTTCAGTCACCACCACACAGTCACTTCAATCACAACAAGCTAAATCAATTACATTAGGCTACATTCACAATCGTATTGGATCCTGCAAAGTTATAATACTACTTATTGTACTTGTCTGATTACCACATAGACAACGTACGCATCATAACATATATATACTTCACTTTGACCTAGACAGAACACAGTGATTTTATGGTATAGTAATAAGAATTCATTTTCATTAGACCAGACACATAGGCCTCATATCGAAACCTCATCATTATACTGGAGTCCATTCAATTTACTTGGATAATCTCATTCTCTTTCAATTACGCTGGCACTCGTAATGACAAATTTACAATGACGTTAAATTGACCTAAAATTAGCTTTCTGTTCCATATTCATAATTCTTGTCACAGCTTAGTCAACATAGTGTTAGTCTATTTCAGTCTGGCACAAATGACTATTGCTGACTCAGAAATTATGACATGTTAAGAATGATCAAACAATAAATTTATAGATAAAAAGTGGGTGGAACATAATTAAGGTATGTAGTGATGTAGTTCCAAAATACAATGTCACTTCACATGTTACATGATACGTGAGATACAAAGGTAGCTTCTGTTCTGTTCCTATATTCAAAGGCTTTTAGAGGATTTCCTTTCTGTTTACGACATTATAAAGCTCAAGAGTTCTCTATAGCACACAGCAAACGGGAAGGGTGTCTGGGCTATTGGTGCTGAGTTTTGAGCAGGATACATGTAAACAAACGTTATGAAGTTCTGACACACAGACAGGTAGACAGTAAGTAGCAGAAAGAGGTACAGGGAGATAAACATACAGACAAACACAAGGAGACAGGACAAGGCAGACAGAAAAAGAAAAAAAAGGTCAGACAGGCAGAGGCAAAAGGAGTGAGAGAGAGAGAAAAAAATATATAAAAGGAAACAGAACCAGACAGACAGACAGACACCACCACCACCACCAACAACATAACACGACACGTACAAGTCTCTAAGGTGTGGTGTGTGTGTGAGACAGGAGAGGTGCATTTGGGTCAGTAGGTTACGGTTGAGGAAGAGGCGTTGAAGGCTGGTCAGACCCCTACAACTCCCCTCCACCACCTCCGTCAGCAGGTTATTGGAGAGGTACCTGTGTAAACAACAAACAACAACAACAATAGAAAGTCAATAACACTACGTACGGTGAATGTTTAATTGACACTTCACCTTCTTACTATTTTTTTTCTCTCATATCCACACATCTTCACTTTTCTTCCCTCCCATCCTCCCCACCTCCTCATCCTCCCCTCTTTCTTTCTATCTCCCTTCCCTCTCAGTCTCCCCCCCTCTCTCTCTCCATACCTCTCAATCTCCCCCCCTCTCTCTCTCCATCCCTCTCAATCTCCCCCCCTCTCTCTCTCCTTCCCTCTCAATCTCCCCTTCCCCCTGCCCTCCATTCCTTTCCACACTGACTCACAGGTTGAGGAGGGCTGTCTGTGAGATGAAGACGTTCTGTGGCAGCATCACCAGACCAGTATCCACCAGAGACCTGAAGGGATGGTACAGGGTTGGTAGGGACCTGAGTTGTATGGTAGGTGGGGGAGTTGGTATGGAAGGGGGAAGTAGATGGGTTGGTTGGCATGGTTGGTAGGTGGGTGGGTTGGTGTTGTAGCCTAAGTGGGTGGGTTGGTGTTGTAGCCTAAGTGGGTGGATTGGTATAGGTTGACATGCTGAGTGAGTTATATGGTATAGGCCTACGTGGGCTGGCCTGGCAGAGAAGAGTTGTTTGCAGATTACATTAGGCCTATATGTGGAAGGCTAATGAGGATATTTGCTTCTCGTCCTTCACATTACAATTACAATTATTTTTTATGAACCATGCATGACTTTGTTGCCGCTTCGATATCAATATGTAAACAGATGAAAAAATAATTATATACGCATTTATAAACAGGCAGAAAGACAGACAAAACGAAGGTACGGTACTATAACATTACATAGCCTAATACTAGAAATGAAGAGACCACATCAAAGTGACTTAAGGGACCCTGTGATAGAGTCAGAAAATTGGAGGTACATGAGTCCTTCAAATATTGTCACGAAACACCACCTATAAGGAAGGAGCGTGTTTCGTGGCATAGTCAAGAGGAATCAGAAGCCTCCAATGCCCATACACGATCACAGGGTCCTTAATTCATCATCCACACTTGCTCTCTCATGCTCATCCCTCAAACTGAATCCATCTGCCAACTAATTCGTGAGACAGATTGATATATAGTATGGATGGATGGATAATGGATATAATATTAGATAGATATACAGATAGATAGATAGACCAGGACTTACCAAGGAAACAGGTAAACAGGGAAACACACACACAACATAACTCAGACTATCCTTGACTCACTATAAGCGTCTCAAAAGTTGGCTTCTATATTTTATTACCATAGCTGGATAATAATTCACTCAGCTGACTCTTAAGTCAAAGCTGATTCCTCATCCATCCTTCCTTTTCCATCTTCCTCTTTCATCTCTTGGCTCTCTTTCTTTCTTGTTCTTTTTTTTTTCTTCCCTTTACGTTTATTTGCTCCATATACCTTACTTTCTCCCTTCCATCTTTCTCATTCGCTTCTTATTCTATAGTTCTATTTCTTCCTTGTTTTTTCTCCTAGTTCATTTATATTTTCCTTTTTCTGGCTACATACTTCCATTGTTCGTCCTCCTTCCAATGCTATTTATTTTTCCAAATTATATATCTCTCCTTCCATCGTTTTATCATAACTCTGCTCCCCCATTCTTCCACCTCCCACTTCTATTATACATTTTTCTCCTTCCACCTTCCACTTCCCATCTCTTTCCTCTATTCCCCGCTTTATTTCCTCCTGTTATCTCAACCTTCTCTCCATTCATTGCATCTCACATTCACTTAAAGAAGACAGGGAGAATACATATTTACCGACATTTTGTGCAACGTTGCATGGAGACGACAGGAACACCCACCCATGTATCAACTTCTCTGCATAGCCTTGGATTTGATTCCCAAAGTGTGGTGCGGTAACTTCTTCAAATTGTGTCGTAAGGGGAGATTCTCTTATTGGTAATTTGGAGAGCTACTGATTCCTCCAAACTATGCCGGGAAAACAGACGACCTTTATGTTATTAATAGGGAATCTTCGTGGCATAGTCAGAAGGAATCAGAAGCTTCCAATTTACATACACGATCACAGGATCCTTAACCGAGTATAGCCTAAAGGTAATGAGGTCAGTGGTGTGTTTATTGGCAAGTGAATTTGAGTGTGTATGACAGATATGAAGTGGGTAAGTGAGTGAGGTAATGAGTTAAGTTGTGAAAGAGTGTGTGAGGTAATGAGTTAAGTTGTGAAAGAGTGTGTGAGGTAATGAGTAAAGTTATGAATGTGTTATTGAATGAATGAATGAGTAAAACAGGATACTCACAGTGTAATGAGGGTAGGATAACGTGCCATGGTAACAGAGTCCAACCTCAGTCCTCCTCTGCTCTTCACGTTCCTGTCAAAAACACACACATGCATCATTAGCCTAGGTAGGTAGGTAGTTAGGTATATAGTCCGATAGATAGAGATATGGAGATAGGCTATATAGACAGATTAATAAATAGATAGACATAAGAGTGCGTGACAAAATAGGTTGATAGGTAACTTGTTGATCATTGTTTCATGACACAGGTAAACAGGTACTTTATAAATTCAGGAATTTAATCACAAATTTCACAATCATGTAGAATCGATTCTTAGACACCCCGTGTGAAAGATACTGAACACTGTGACTAACTAGAGTGATCGTAATTATTAAACTATGTGTATTCTATAGTCCAACTACAAATGTGTTTCTGAATATTGAAGTATCTGATTGTTCCATACTGACAAGTGGACATGAAAGATTTTCCCTTTTTATATTAAAGGTTTCTGGTCGAAATTTATATAATACACCCCAAATCTTTCACCTACTGTACTTGTATGTATTTCCTAACTAACTACCCTCTGATTTCCACTGAAGTATGTGTCTATGGTGGGCTTTGAATAGCATGGATACCGTAGTGTAATATAGTGTTTAATGCAGTAGTATTTGTTTGGGGAGTAACCACACAAATAGCAACTAATGTGAAGTCGGCCCACTTATATCCAACATAGGATGAACAATTCTATATCCTACCCTCCCGATCCTCTGCCGAAGCAATAGGCTATACTCACAAGAAGGTGATGTCGCCAAGGATGTGCTGTGGGATTTGTGTGAGTGAGGTGTTGGGACACTTGAGTTGTGTACCAAGCTCACAGTAGCACAGACTGGACAGATTCTGGTAGTGATAGTCATGGTGGTGGTGGTGAGTTTTGCTGCTGCTGGTCCCACTCATTACTTCTTCTTCTCTCACTTCTTGTCTTGTTTGCCTCCTCTGGGACAATCCATCACTTCCCATTCTTTCCCCGCGTCCTGACAGTCCCTGGCTTCCTCCTGGCTGTTGGTGTTGATACGACTTTCCCTCTTGTTCTGACTCATGGTGCTGATACGAATTTGCTCCTTGTTTCACGTGGCTTTGATAAGACTCTTCTTCTTGTACTGTCTGGTTAGGAGTTCCCTGGTGGTCCCTCTCGTCTTGATGTTCTTCCCGGTGTCCTATTCGTCGGTGTTGAAGTACTTGATGTCCTGTTTGGTGTTGATGTCCTTGGAGTTCTGCCTGGTATTCTTCTTGATGTTGATATCCTTGGTGTGCTTTCTGTTGTCCTGTTTGGTGCCCTTCCTGTTGTCCTGCCTGGTGTCTTTCCTGTTGTCCTGCCTGGTGCCCTTCCTGGTGTCTTCCCTGGTGTTGATGTCTCTGGTGCTGTCCCTTATATTGATGTCCTTTTGGGTACTGGTAGGGGTCTGTGTCGCCTTCTGTATGGTACTGGTGAGGTGTTGCCCCTTGTCCCGTGTATGGCAGGTACGACGCCCCCCCTCCTTCATGGTACGACCCGGCTCCATGCACACCTTGGTACTGGTACGACAACGCCTCTCCTTTCCTCGTCTCGTACTGGTGTCTCTCCACCCCTCGTGATGTGAAGAGGATGTGTTGTGATGTGTGTGGTGTGAGAGAAGTGTGTGAATTGTGTGATGTGTGTGGAGTGTGTTGGGTGAGGGATAGGTGTGAATTGTGTAAAGTTTGCGGAGTGTGTGGGGTGTGTGAATTGAGTGATGCTTGGAGAGTGTGTGTGTGGTGTAATGGTGAAGGTAGGAGATGAGAAGTGAGGGTAACGTCTGCTGTGAATGATGGGGTGTGCGGTGTGAGTGTTTGTGTGTGTGAGTGGAGGAGGGACACGGTGGGACAGAGGGGTAGGACTGTGGTGTGTGGGGCTGGTTGGGTTGGGGCTTCACAGTGATGCTCCGGCTGCTGCTGGCATACACACAGTTCTGTACACACACACACAACTATGTACAAATTTTATATATACACACCCCAACCCTATAATTATGCAGTACATCCCCGCCAAGGTCACACACACACACACACACACACACACACACACAAAACTATCTACAGTACACCCCCAGCCAAGGTCACACACACACACACACACACACACACACACACACACACACACACACACACACACACACACACACACACACACACACACACAGGCATATCCTAGACCCACACCTTCATAACAGTAGGCTATATTTTAATAGTATATTCCATTAACTACCGGTATGCATTTTTTTCATAATATGTTTATTTTTTGGTCGTAATTTCTATTTTACATCCCGAAAAAGTTATGAACATCAAGGAACATTATACCGGATAATTTCTCCCCAATGCATTTAGTCAAGCAATTTTAGATTTTATTAGCATTTTGGCTCCGGGAATCAGATCTTATTGACTGCAGTGCTTGAGAAAAAACAGGAAACTTCTTTCAAGACTACTAAAACGTGTGAATCAATCTTGGTCATCATGTGGGATGCACACTAATTGAACTAACTAACAAACTGACAAACAAACTAACTAACTAAATGACAAACAAATGAATTAACTCAGTAGCTCAAAGCGGAGAAGGACAAACTTACGACAAGAGGTGACTGTGGAGGCTGTGATGTTGAAGAAGTCAGCTATAGGTCCCCCCTGAG